>CM037838.1:16661008-16866008 GCA_021234535.1 Stichopus chloronotus
AGAAGAAGAAGAAGAAGAAGAAGAAGAAGAAGAAGAAGAAGAAGAAGAAAAAACATTTATGTGACTCACATAGTGAAACGTAAGTACTCCCTCCAGTCTCGCCTCAGCAAGCAGTTCACTCTTCTGCACGTTGGACGAAATAAACTATAGAAATCAGAAATGGAAGGATACTTAATTAAATTGGATTGTCATTAATTAATTAATGCATTAATTAATTGACGGTATCCTTGTATTTGTTCACGTCTTTCGCAGAGGATATGCTAATTGATGAGTGTGTGCATGGGGTTCAAGGTAGTTGGGGAAGAGGGAAGGTCGTAGGGGGCAAATACAGGTAAAAAAAATTAGAACGAACATTATTATTGACAAATTTCTGAGGAGTTTAAGGCTCTTTCACTGTGTATCCGCCAGTTTAACTGCATTTAACTATCTAAACTATAGTTAAACTATTAAACCAAGACTTACAAACAGAACCAGCAATAACAGACGCAACTTGGTGAAGGGGTTGATAAGGGGGGGGGGGTGATGGATGGCAGTTGATGGGTAGCGGTTAATGGGTGGGAAGACGATGCCATAGAATTTGTGTCGTATAGAATCCACAGATTATGTTGTACCATTTTAAACAAATGTACAATGTTTCGGTTTATATTAATTTCTAGCGTAATAAATCCTTGAGTTGTAATAATTGCAAGATGAGAAAGGAATTAAACATACAACCCCCAATCCGACCCATCCAATCCACCCTCATTCCAAACATTTTGTGACCCGAGTTTGATCCGCTCATCGTGTTGTGAATGCATGCAGACAACTGAATATGCAAAGGACTTTCTAGAAAGTTATGCAACATGAAATATGAACATATCCCTCCTTGTATAAGAAATAATATCTCATCCATATAGTTGAATATATAGTTGAAAAGAAATCGACGTTTATGTTCAAACTTTAATATATTCATGAACATTCTGCACAGTGGAGTCTAATATTGTTCTGTGGCACTGATTGCTATGGAAAATATTAATTCAGTAATCCTTACCAAGACTCTCCTCGGTGAGTGTGTTTCTCCGTACACGTTCCTTTCAATCTGTTGTTCAGATTTCCATTTCAACCCTGTAATCTCGTCTTGAAACATTTTAAATTCCTCTTTGGTTTTCTCGCCTTCGTTTTGAGAATTAAAAGTGAAAATATTTGCGATTGTTTAACGAACCATTTTTCACCGAAGGAGGAAGGATCCCTGTTCACCTACTCGATGAAACAATTAAACCTTGTTGTAATTTTCCATCGATTTATGCAAAGCATAACACTATCCTGATTCACAGAGAACCGAGAGATAAAGCAACTCCTGATTAAATATTTGACGTGAAACAAAAGATAGGCGGTGAAGTATGAATGCATTCATCTAAACATCAATCAAGTTTTATGTGGTAGATAAATTAAAGCTGAGCAAAACTCACCAAATCAAGGAAAAACTGGGAATTATGAAAAGTAATTACAACAACCTACACGAACAAGGACAGGACTTGTTCGTCTTTGGAATTGAGACTTATAATGCATCACTTATCAAGACTGATTACTGATTACGCCATTTTCGTTATTCTCTTCTTTGATTTCTTTTGGTATTACTATAGACTGAAGATATACCAACGTTTAAGTCAATAGCTTGCAGGGGTCTCCCTATATAATGTAACGGTTTGGGTGACTTAGTAGTCACTGCACTGCAACTTTGAGACTGAGTAACCAGGTTGAAGAGTGGGAAAATAAACGAAATTCCTTACCGACGTGAACGGAGTAAGTCCTTCTTAGCAACTCCGGCATATCTTCCTTCCAGGCACGAGCACGATGTTCCCTTTGTTCCTTTCTTAGTGCTAAGTCATCTTTAAATTAAATAAAAAGTGGAACAATAAAATGCAGACATATCTATTTATCATGCAAAATCTATAAACTAACTACAGCATTGAGAGAAGGGTGGATGGTGGCACCAGGTTTTAGAATGTGAGGGGCGACAAATGGAGGGCAAAAGAAAATCGGCAATATGTTCTGATAACATTACGGCTAAGCCTAACGTTGTAAGTAAACCGTCAACACAAAGCTTCGGACTCGAAATCCTGAGTCCATCTTTAGATTGTATTGCAAATTATCAAAGTATACTTTGGGTGAACATTTCGATATTCAAAAGATTGTGTAAATCTCAACAATTTTGATACAAAAACAATGTTGTGTCACAAAATGTCACTCTATTGAGCAAGTGCCTTTTTGCTTTTGCTCTCGCTATCTTTAACTGAACGACGGTGGAAAATGCCAGCCGGCTTGTTTGCGGCAAGGACAAGTGGTCTCCTTTTCAAGCAACAAAGGTCTTACGAAAGGTTGTACGAATGTGTTTTTAATTATTGGCACTAAAACAGCAGATACATCAATACAAAACATATCTCCCACCATTCTTCCATAATCATTTATAAAATTTCGGTAAGCTGACCTTCTCTATACCGTTCATGATCTTAACATATCTACACTTTTTGCTGGTAACAGCTGTGTAAAATTCAGACCTACATATGCCTTTATTTTCTTAACCAGCACCAAACGTTTCCTAACAACAGTATTTACGGTAAAAACAGTATTTCCTTAAAGTATTTATGATCACTTAAATGATAACTATGATTGAATATTAACATTGGATTCTACTATTTTCAACCATAGATTCATGTATGTTGCTGCTGTTGTAGTACAAACCTTTCCTTGATAGTTCTGCAGCGTCCCCGTCGTCGTGCTCGTGATTGCTTTTTTCAGAAAGATGGCGACGGAAACGCCTACAAGGAAAAAAAAGTCCAGTTAAAGTTATCGAAATGAAAACAAATCCATATTCATGGTTACAGAGGTGGTTACGGGGCCTTACACCTTCTCATCTTTAATGATTTGATCATTCACTCCCTCCGCCCTTGCTTCATCCTTGTCAATTTTCGTGGTCATCACACACCCACTCAGCTTTTCAGCTTTATTGACCAACCAGCGAGCGTCATAAGGGTGACGTTTAGGATTAGCTTGTTAGTGCGAATAGTTTCAACGGTCAGCAATATGCAGTTAATCCAGGGAACAGTGATTTTCAGACGTTTGGTGAGAAATTGTGTAAAATCGTAGAATATTGACATGCACCTTCTCTACAAGTGTGTTACCGGCACTGTACCACGTTTTGTATATATAATTGCAACATGTATGTACGTTCTCGTTTCTTACCTACAAAAGTGGATATATATATATATATTATAAAGATGTTTTTGTCTGTACTCTATGTGTGTGTAACTACTTACATAGTTATGCATTCACATTACTATCTCTTACAATAAATATCTTGATTTTTGTCTCTTACATGTACCGCTTCTAAGCCTCATTTTGAGGTCTACCCGTTTGGTATACATTATCATTTCCATTATCATTTGAATTGAATTGGAGTTTATTTCTATAGTTCTTTTAAAAATTAACGATACATATGATAGTACATGAGGAACATATTATATTACAAGTTGGCAAAAATTAAACAGCAGAATATAACACATTATAATGGAAATGGAGGAACCAGAAAAAGCAACACTTTTCGAGTCATTATCCCTTTCTTCAGATACAAAACAAAATAGGCCTAAGCCAAATAAAGAAGAAAAAAAGAAAAGACAAGAATGACAAGCAAGAATAACAAATCATTAACAAAATATTCCAGGATTATAAATCACATTGAATTGTTACTTCGTAGGAATTTTTTTTAACGAAATATGTAAACATGTTAATTTTTCTTACCTTTGAATCTTCACCGCCATTTCACTCTGCTTCTTAATGAGTTGTCTTTCCTGATGTCCTCGAAAAACGCTGTAAAGGTAAATCTCAAAATTACTCAGAGGTCTCGCCATCACGAAATCCTTTTGATAAAGTAATACCTCTATACCCAAGAAAAAAAGCAACAACAACAACAAAAAAAAAACACAGGAGATGTGACAGATCGCTCGGTTGTCTTGTTTTGTAGATCCCCCTCGCAAACCAAGTTGCATAAATAAGGTCAGCTGACTTATTAACATTATACACATAAAACCGAATCGAGTCGCTTTGTTGGATGCTTTCGACAATCACGGACAAGATAAGCCGACGTTTTGAGTTTCAGGCACTTTCCTGGATCAAACGAAATATTCGCCTCCAGAAATACTTATATTTTTCACACTTGATGATATTTCTCTTCTCTTTAACTTGTTTTTTTTTTAAATTGTCTTCCTTTGCTGCCAAGTTGATGATAAACTTCAAAGCTAATGGGTTTTGTTAATGAAATTACTTGTACATGTAAAGCATGTCTGAAGAAAGATTTATAGCCTTAAAATCTCCTCCCTTGGTTCGTCATCCAACGGGAACAAATTTACAGGGTCTGAATATCCTCCTCGGGGCATTAAATAAATGAAATAACAGAAAGGTTCAGGGAAAAAATAAAACTCAAAAGAACAAGATGAACTCTAAAAACGACGTATATGAATTAGCTGTCAGAATCAACTGCAAAATGTCCATTTGATGAAATAAATCGCGGAGATGAACTTTCCCAGTTTCTTGCCGTCTGTGGAATAATTACATTTAAAAAAACATATCTTCCGCGTAGCAACTTCGTACGTCAAAACTCACTTTACTGTATGAACAAAACGTACACATATCTAGAAGTATATAGATTATTCATCATGTGTGGATGGCCTTACAAAGTACTCGTATTTCCCGTAGAGTTGTAAGTGTTCATCACTCAACGAGTGGATCGAACCAACTCCAAGGTTAACTATGACATTTATAACTGTTTGCTATCTTCAGAGAATCGAAGATTTATTCCAGTATATAGAACTCGAAATATTATTAAAGCAGTCATAGTTTGTCAAATTAATCATGTCAAGACAATATCTTTCTTTCTTTCTCTCACTCACTCTTACTCGTCTCTGTTCCTCAGTTCCATAAAACTCACAAATCGATACCATGTGATCAATAAAAGTGCTGAGTGCGTACACGACAAAATTTCGAAGTGTATATATATATATATACACATAGCTAGCTATCTAGCTACAGAGCTAGATGGATGGATGGGTGGATGGACGGACAGATAGATAGACAGATAGACAAGAACAAGACAGATTAATGGATGGATACATGAAGTATACAGATAGACAGACAACTATACAGATAGACAGACAGATATACAGATAGGCAAGAACAAGGCAGATGAACAGATGAATGAATAGCTAGAGCAGAGGGGTTCTTTGCTGATTTAGTGATGTAAAAAAGTCCATGGTTGATTAGTGATCCATTAGGGAATTAAGTTACGAGCACTTTGTAACTGGACATCGGGACTTGAAGCATGTTGTGTTTTCATCATTGATCCTGTTTTCATTTTCTTTTTGCATTTTACTACACCAGATCAAACTTCATATTTCAAAATTTTCTTATATTATTGAGAAACAAACCTTTGTATTTTGAGGATAGCCTCGCTGGGTGATTCATCCTCCTCCTCTCCCTGCGGCCTCTGAGTGTTGGATTGATGTTGATGCAAGATCGCATCTCCGTTGCTTTGTTGTGATGCTTCTGGCGCAAAAATATATTAATAAACAAATAAAACGTATACTTACTTACCAAATAATCATAATTCAATCTTGCTTGACTGCCAGAAACCATGCAACTCCCATGTACTTAAACCATTGGTTGCGCATCACAAATATCTGACTTGTGCCCAGAAATTCCGGCTAGGTTGAGAAATACTTGTCAGTTAGTCGTTACAAGTTATAACCGGACTAACTGACAGGGGATAAATTTGATGTTCCAGAATACTTCAAATGCAATAAAAAACAGTAAATGAAAAATTAACTTGTACCAGATAACCAAAATTGTGAATGTGGTTAATTTTTACTTGAACACATTTTGCTGTTCAGGCATCGAGCATTGAAAATTAATCCTAGTGGCATTTTAATTTATTGTATCAAGCACGTATCTCCCTTCATTCTCCCCTTCACCACACCCTGAGTAACTGCGATTCTACAGAAGCCCGTACCAACTCGCATATAAAAGCTCTAAATTAAAGGGAAATAAGGTGTTTGCTTTACAGAAAACAACCATATTTTTAAAACCAATGTTTGTGGACATAGAATGATAGATTATTCAAAATAAGGAAGGACAGTAGCCTTCTTTTCAAGAAGTAAGTTTCTTGTAGGTAGAAATTCAGTTATTTGATACTCAACAGTAATATGTTCAGCCAAACTTTTCAAAATCAAAAGATGCACCTTCCGTTGCTCATCACATGCATTAACGTTTTGAGGAGATGAAGCTTTTGCAGATGCTTATTGATGAGAGTGAATGGTTTAAAAATGATGAATGTTATTTTCTTTGCATGTCATGCATGTGGGTATATTCTCAACGCCTTATTATTTCCCTTTAAGTAACGGTTATATCTAAATCAATTAAATAACCAACCATGGTGGACTGGAAGGGATTTGGTTTCTTGCGAGATGGAGTTCGTGTGTTGTCCGACATCGCCACCATCATCACTTCGGTTATTATTTACTGTTTCTGCCTCTCTCTTCAAGGCCGCTTCTCTTCCAGCATCTTCAAACGCCAGTGTGGCCCTGAATGATGTTATCGTACACAGACATAAAAAGTAGATAAACGGAGAAAAATTCAGAACTTAACCGATTTGGATATTTAAAAACTAAAATCTGACATATGTCCAAAAGCCATAATAAAATAACATAATAACAATTAGGGACACATATTTTAAGTCCACTTTGGCAATTGAAATGTTTAAACTCCATACACCGACACAGTATGGTACATAACAGAAATTGAATTACAAATTTTACCGCAATGCTTTTAAGTTCTCGTTTGCAGTTTTCTTCATTGCCAAAAGTTTTATGGTCGGTCCTCTCCAGCATTCCTTTCTAAGTTGGAGGAAAAATTCACTCACTGATCGGGGAGGTCCGTACGGAGAAAACATATCTTGAAAGTTATTGAAAGTGTAACAGAATGTATTTTCACCGAACGACGCTGGTGTATCATTCACCACATGCATGCCGATTGCATACAGGTTATGTCGGGGTGGGTGGTGGGGGGGGGGGGCTAAATAAATATACTTTATTGAATGATGAAGATGAACATCACAAATGGAGAAAAAAAAATAACGATGGTGTATTACAAGTTTTAAACAACTCGTTTTTTTTTGGTTTTTTTTTTTTTGCGTGTGTTTACAGGTACTATGCAACTACTTCGGGTTATACGTCGTTATGTAACTACAGTTTACAAGCAATATACAATATACAGTACCCAAGCCTTGATGACGTATTATATATAGAAACATCACTCAACGCCTTAAGGTAGTTCCATTGAGAGAGGGAGGGACTAGCAGATAACTGCCGGGAGGGGGGGGGGGGTGAAAGTAGGAGTCGAGATGTACGCAATGTCAAACAGATAACATGTGAGATCTCTCTAGCCTCCGCAACCCACGTTACTTAATGGAACCGCTGCAAGGATAACTTGCTTTTCTTTTTCGCAATGAATTGCAATGGCGGCATGCATAACTAACCCACTGCTATGGATGCTTGATGAACTACACTCATCAACGCATGATCTGACCGTTATGTGGCATGTCAGAGGCCCATTCGGTACAATAGCCTAGATGTACTAAATAAACTAAATAAATGTGCCTGTAGCGAGGACAGGTACTGTATGATAACGAACTCATGTGACAAATTTGTCACGTTTTCGAGATGGATTTGAGGCCGGTGACTCTGTCTCATGTTCACACGAATACTCTCCGTATAACCGTAGTGAGCTGTCAGACAAATGCATGTGACTCGCCGGATCAGCAAATTGAAAGTTGCCTATAGGCCTATGATAGAGAGCCAACGGATGGTAATTTATTCCATGGGTGTATAGGCTTTAATTAAGGTCTATACCCTTTGGAGAAGGGAGAAAAAGGTCAAATAATGCGACAGATAGGTCAATGATCCGTTGAGTTTGTAAGGAACGGTACGTAAGATGCAGCCGTAGGAACTGTCCATCTTGCTTGTACACTTTATTAGCGTAGGGTACGAGAGTGGAGCGTAGATTAACTAACAAAAAGTTCTCATCTATTTCATTATAAATTATTATTTTTTGCCACAAGTTAAAATTTCAAGGAGCGCAATAGAGGCGTTTTGAAAAAAAAACAAAAAAAAAAACAAGTTTGCAAAGACTCACTGATAAGGCCGGAGATCATAAAGCCATGACCAGCCAGTTAGAATTAAATTTTCGGTCGTTAGAAAGTGTACTTACGATTTAACGGTCGAAACTTTCCTCACTTTCTTAGACGAACCAGAACCCATCTTATGTTGGAGAAGTTAAGTGTGCAATGAGTAAACGATCAAAGGTGCCAATTTCTTTCTATTAGGTATCCACCGTTACATTCGTGTAAAGTTTGGCAAAGAGTCAGGTGTATTGTTTTAAGGAAGTAAAATTAGCCTATTGGAAATACGAGGAATTCAGCTGAGGACACGGGACTGTTTTTTTCTGACACATTCGTTGTTCGAGTTACAACAAATCCGAATTCCAAAAGAAATGTGACTGTTTCATTTCCATCAAAGTTAACACGCACTGCAAATAGCCAATCTTGTGATGAAATCCATTCCGCGAACAAACAAGCTTTTGGTAAATAACCTTTCAGCAAACAGTAGGTTTCTTCTGTAGGAACCGTACTAAATCGTTAATTGGTCCATTTTGTAATAAATTGTTTTTAACTTTGACATAAATCAATCTCAATACAGATTTTCAAAATGATGTTCAGGATGCCGAGGGGTAAGTAACTTCACACGGTGACCCACACGTAAAACTGGTTTGGGTTCATTGGTAAGTCAACTGACCACTACACTTTAATGAAGAATATATACTCATCCAGTGCGGTCATCAAACGGTTACCAAGGTACTAAGATTTCTATTCAGCTGACAGGAAAGAATCTCAATTGAGTTTTACATTGGAACTCTGTCACAGGTAAACAATAGATTCAGTCGGACGCAATACAATAGTGAGGAACGAAAGATCGATATTCACCCTCTTCGTCACACAATGAAAGATGACAGCGGCAACAATGTATCTTTAACGGTATTTGCAAGCAGAAGGGTTGGTAAATAGGCAAGTTGTTAATGTTTCCAGTGAGTTGTTCGAGAACAGAAGTAAACATATTTGAGATTCATTGAGACTGAAATTAGTTTGTCGATAATGTATGTGAAGTGCTGCCGTTTTCTCGATGTTATCCAGGAGGTACTTGCTTAAAATTGGCTTCGAAAAGTGACTATAGGGTGATAAATTGATCCGGATACGGCAAGGAATAAATGTTTGGCAGGTTTTGAGGAGAGAGATCACTAAGTTTGAGTCTACTTTTGTGGGACTTGTTTTTAGTAGTGGAAGTCTGTTTTGGGTAGCACACAATTGAGCTATGAAACATGTATCTGCTACCTTAGAAGTAGCTCACTATTTCGAATTATTTTAATAGTTTCGTGTTCATAAAAAAAAAAAAAAAATGCTGAGAGGGTGTAACCCGACGTAAAAGTATCGGCAGTTTTATTTAACTGGGCAAGCAGCCGAAAAGACTTTTTAAAACTGGACTGTGCGCCGCCACTTCACCGGGAACGACTCGACAGAACCTTACTTATCAGTTAAGTTGGCGAGTCTGAATAATCCCAACGTGTGGTAGTTACACACTTTGAAAAAGTGTGAAAATACCCGGGTTTTAATTGAAAAGTTTCGGCCAATCAAGTTCACTGCGTGAGAGCGTTTCGGTAGGTTGCACTTTTCTCTTCCACATCAGAGAGCGCGCACTGTAATAACCGGTGAAAACATTGCTTCGTTAATCCTATTGAGGGCGCTTAGTGTAATTCAGATCAGGTGAGTGTGATATGTGTGGTATCACCGTCATAGTCAGTGGAATCGGTGATCACTTGATTACAGTACCACCATAACAACAATGTAATAAAAATCAGTGTTTCACGTTGTTACGTGAAATACGGGTACCTAACATTAATTATATAGTGATATGAATAAAGATTGAGAAGTTTCACCATAAACCATCCCGAAAAGCACCAGTTATTGAAAGATTTGGGTAGTGTGTACCAGTATTTGATATTTGACTTATGATAAAGATCTTCGTAGATTGGGAACATGTTGCTCTCATAAGAAAACAGTGAAAGATTTTCGCTACTTCCCGATTGCCTACCCTAATGTTGTGAAAACGTATTTATTCGCGATTTCTTAAGTCAATTCAGTGTCAATTTAAACTTAATGTCACAAAGTTCTCCCCTCCCCTTTACCCCGAAGAATGTATCCATATGGTTACCCCCCCCCCCCCCCCCCGTCTTCAAGGGACATTCCTGAACTGAGATAAGTAACAATTGAAAGCTTATTAACTCAACTTAAAATGATGTAGCTTACATAATGATTGACGACGATGCCATTCTTGCACTGAAATTGGTTTTTCTTTGTTTTCTTTTTATGAAAGCCATTGCGCTTTGTCAAGAATTGTGATCACTGTCATGGGGTGACTTGACTGCACGAGCTCCCTCCAGATGGCGTAAATGCTATGCGAGAAATCAGTCAACATTTCAAGGTTGTATAGGCATTCTGTACATCAAAAGGAATCCAAACAAGGTTATGCGACTTTACAAGGGGTACTATTGCAAAATTAACTAATTTAAATTATGAGAATATCTGTCAACATTTATATCTCAGTAATGGAAAAGCCACCAAGCTGGATGAATGGGATTTATTTTCCAACGTCTAAAATAATTTACTCGTATTCCTAGACTTTTTGTGTAGTCCAAACATGATACACACCATGTTCTTTTCCGAATTTCAAAATAATATTCTATCATATTTTCCCCTGTAAGGAAGCGCGATATTTTTATTATTGGCTGAATACGGTGTGTCAAACCAGGGAGCTGCAACTCTATTTGCAGCTCCTGGCCCATCCAAGGAGGCCTTTGATAATCGCCGAGAGGTGGCTCAACTTTGCCGCCAACTTCTGCGACTCTGAATGAGACCATGATTTTATTCAGTGACTAAGTTCTTCTATTCTGCATCTGTAGTGATGTCAACAAATCCCAGCACTTGATCAAAATATGTAAAACGCAATACCTCAAAATTGTATTCTTAAAAAAGCAAAGACTATTGACGTCACTTCCATCGATTGAAGGTTATTGCATAATACAAAGTAATTGTGACCGCGCAAAAAAAGTCTTACAATTCAATTGTGACGCCATCATTTCTAAGTTTGAGCAGACGACAACCAGATAGCAGACAGCTTTCAGTATGAGCGGGGTTATTCACTTGTCTGCAATCGTGTATCACGTTAGCTCTACAAGTTGCCCCACAAATCACCGACCACGTACTTTATAGTGCCAATGCCATACACTAGCATACGGATCGAGGAGTAACCACTACCGTGAGACCAAGTACGAACACATGAGAATTTCTGGATACCATTTATCGGACTAAATAGCCCATATATCTGAAGGAAGAAAGAAGAGTCTAACTTCAAATGAAGCCTTATGTATTTGCTTCATTATGCAATCGCTTTTTAGTCCATATAGGATAAAGGAAATACTGCTGTTAATAATTTTATGTGTCCTCGGTGAACCAGATATCCATTTGGCCAGTGCTACTCTTCAATCTGCGAGTAAGTAATTTTATGTGTTTTGTCAGTATATGATTCGGCCATGGAATATGCATCACAAGGGACAAGATGAGTGGAGACTAGGCAGGTCTAGGCTAAGTGCGAACAAGGTGCACATAACGAGAGCTAACGAAAAACTAAAAAAAAAAAAATCTGTCAATGTGTCGGTGGTCATTTTATCTGTCATCACAAACTTATTGATGGTGAAGTGTATTTCAATTGCTATAGCCCATGATATCATCATAGACGAGGCTAGGCCTATATGTATTCCAAAGGGCCTGTTCTCAGGATAACATCAATGATCAAGGCTCATGAGCTTAAAAAGAGAGAGTGGCCAATGGCCATCATTCATCAAAACTGACAAATGATTGCAGTGTTTAGGCCTACATTGTCTCAGTTTGTGTAACACCACAAGACAAAGAGAAATAAAACCTGCTGGAAGTTGCTATTGGTACTTTAAAGTAATGTTTACCACACAGCAAGGCCCTATCCTGTATAATTGCACTCCAGACTACAGTATCTATTCAGAGCAAAGTGCCGCATTGGTCAGTTGCCACCAATGCCATATAGCATATAGCCAGAAAATTTTGGTCAATAATGCCTCACAGTCCCAGATGGCAACCTGAAATGGCACTTCTCAGACCACATAGGTTAAATCTACACATGTGTAGTTTTAAATTTCATGTTATGAGAATGTTCTACGAAATAATCATTCAATGAAGGTGTTTTTAATTGTACGCCATGCCAACTGAACTGTTACGTGCTAATTCTCCCCTGTAGCAATGAAGTACACCAATACGCTGAATTTTATGGCATATATTTTCGAATGCCATAGATCTTCGCGTGAAATGTTGTACTTTGTCATTTATACTTGTAGTTCAATGCCTTTCACTGTCTTAGTTATCTGTCTGGTGTCATTGAGTCGATCTGTGCCGTAATTAGATGGCATACATGAGCAATCTGCTTGAATTGTGAGAGTGAAGAGCATCTAGTAATTGTGTTCATCTAGTGTTAGCTTAGCAGATGACTTCCTGCCTGTATGTTAGTCTGGTAATTACTCATGACCAGTGTAAGGACCTACGCCTATTAAGTTTCTCAGCCGAATTGGCAGGCATACTACCGGACCAATAGCATCTCTTAGATATACTACTATTTACTACTATCAATGGCATTATCCACTTACAGCCAGAACATTTTTTCACTCAATGCCCCTGTATGTTTTTAACTACAGGTTAGAACAAGCTCCTTTTCTACACAGGGATATAGTATCACTGTTAGTTTTGAGCCTCGGTAGCAATTGTCGATGCGCATGAGTAATGTAAGTGGAGTAAATACTATAAAATGATGTTCAAATGTCTCTTCAGTAAAGTATTTTACAAGTGCATTGGCAATCACTATATAGTCTTGAGAAAGCCAGGCCTATAGCTGTCGATCTTTGCTCTGTAACTCCGCTAAAAAATATACAGTGTATGTCACAGGTCATGAACAGCATGCACTTGTTTGTTTCACAATACATATTGATATTCTGCTTACAACAAGTGGAAATGGAGGTCGATGCCTTAACCTCTGAAGTTTGATGAAAGGTCATATTTTTTCATAATTCTGGTGAGTTTAACAGTATTCCATACAGTACTTACATTCAGTCGAGAATACTCGTGTATTCATCGTTGCACATATATACAAAAGCACACACATGTCAGATTTTCCATGAGTGTAGTACATATGGGTAGTATTCATTCCCAAATACATACAGTAAGTGTATATCAATTACCGTATTGTGGACATGTACTGTATGCATTACTTCCAATCTAAAGGCTTTGTTGTTACTGTCACACTGTACAAAAAGTGTTCTGTACCCATGCGCACTGCACAGTTGGATATCATATTTTTCAGATGAGTATGGTAACCTGAATAGTTGTGCACTTTTTTAATCGCTTTCAGAAAAGAATTAAGGGATCAAATTCATACACGTGTAACTAACTGTTCCTCAAAGACTTGGTTAGACTCTGAACAGATTCAGGTTGAGGACCCGCTGAGCTACTCAGTACTTAAGCGTCAAAAAATTCCATGGGAATGCAAACCTGTGTCTTAAGTACACACTTATACTTCACACATACAGGTACTAGTGCAGAAACAAAGAGCTCTATGGTGAAGTGTGCTCCCTGATTGTTGTTTTTAAAGTCTGTGGTGGTCTTTATTGAATTTTTCAGTTCTCACCTATTATTTAGTTCAACTGACTTTAAAAGGCCTTGAATTCTGAGGTGTGCATTTGCAATCGCCTTAACCACTCACCTATAAGTAGTGTCAGAAGTGCAATTGTTTGTTCACGTAAAATGAATACTCCGATAAATCATTGCAGTTTAAGAAAACAGCTAGCACACCAACCACATTTTTTTACTTTTTGGGGAGCTGTGAGTTAAGTTAAAGCACACCTGGAAAATCTAAAACTCAAGGCCCGATTTAAGTGACTCAGTATACTCTGACAATTGCAGTTACCAATTGCAGTAACTGCAACCAGTCGTGTATTGAGTACAGTACCTGTACGTCAGAACATCTATTAATTGTTTATACCTGTGTAGTATCTTCTTAACATGATACATTATTTACCTTCAAACTTAATGTGCAGCATTTTGTAACTAATAGCCCTGACTGTTATTGTCATGGCTACCCAAAAATCAACAACAACAATTATTTACTCACAAGATACATACTTGCATAATTTACAGCTACAGTACAGTATGTGTGAACAGCATGCTCCAAAGTATTTTCTGTGGCATGTCATCCTTGGCAAGTTGGCAATATTACTGTAACTATGCAACTCAAACTGCATCCTTAGGCACGGCAACAATTTGCTAATATATTTGCATCATGCTAGAAACAGCCAATTCAGCTTCGCTGTGACCTGCATGTTTGGTTAAATAAGTTATAAATAACGTCTGATATAAACATATTGTGTGTTCATATGACATCAAACAACTGAATTTGTTTGCTGTTTTTAAGAAACAACATTTGACGACTTTGCGATTTTATGTGAATTCCAGCCTACTAGAGTACAGTAGAACTTATTTAACTATATGTTTTGACGTCTGGCTAGTATAAGGGGTATATATTTTCAAGATTTTTCTCCTTTTCTAGTTTCATGCACCTTTGACTTATGGCTATTAACATGGCAAGTTTTGTTCTCATTTTCTGCAACTTCCTGGAGATACTTGTAGAAGTACACCTGTTTGTATTCAAAAATATACAAAATACTGGACATAAACAAAAGAAAAGAAAATGAAACAGAATTTTACCTACATGTAGTACTTATCCTACTGTAGCTTGATCCAGTCTTAGTCAGACAGCCTGTGTCAGTTTTATGCATATCTATTGAGTTATGTGGTAGAACATGAAATTCTGCTTCAGACTGTAGGGTAATGACTGCACTTCTATTAACTAGGCAACTGCCACTTGGCATCCTCCTGTACCAACAGTGCTGTCAACAGAATTTCTGCAATGAACCTGATCTTTCACTTACAGAAGAATGTACTTTTATTCTAAGTAGCACATGCACCAAAGGACTTCAGGCTATAGTGCTCACAGTGCTGTAAACAGAGAATCTACAGTACTGTGGGGCTTTTTGTCCAACAATAAATGAAAATATCACAGACTTTCCAAAGGTCAAACAATAATTTAGGAGAACCAGGTCTTGTGATAGATGTACTGTACGGTATGGAACTTTTGTTTAAAAATTAGGTTTGTTTCATCTTTGCACTGACTGTAATTAGCACTTTAATTAGTGAAATTTGTCCTTAAAGAAACATGGCGTATATGTCTTGTCATTTTCCAGTAGTTGGTTTCAATTTCAAACGAAGAGAAAGATGGAGATTAAATGGTCGTGGCTCGTCTTTTTCATCAAACAGCACATCTTGCATTAATACAAAATACTGTAAATTTACGTACTCACAAATTTCTGAAGATACCACCATACGTAGCTTTCAAATTTCCAGACTTTGCAAATTTTCTCCACAACTGTAGGATATTCTTCCCTGCAAGTGGAAAGATCATTTTTTTTTCAGAAATTAGAACTTGCATAAAACAGAGATGTTCATTGTCTGTGAATTAAAGAATGTACAAATGAAATCACCATTCACATATCTGCAGAAGGAGACAAACTTAAGTCACGTGATGCATACAGTAGAATGTCCCATTCCCTGCTGTTTCTTGCCATCAGCTGTGATACAGTACATCAATTCTGTCTTCTGTAGCATGAGTTTTACTTGAATAATGCAATAATTACCCTCAGCAATTTTGCTAAATTGTATTGGTGGTGAATATCCTACATAGCTACCAACATCTTAATGTCAAGTCAGAAATCCCTCTGGCTTTGATAACTGCCACATGCTAAAAGAAAAAAGGCTTTTTGTCAAAACAGTTGACATACGTTGCAGCACGCTCACACGCACACGCATACCCAGAAAGGGAACCTTTTACCGATAATTCTTCTAATAATATCTTGCATTAAAACATGACAAACAGGATAAGCTTTACTGCAGTAAAGATCCCAAAGTCCCAGCTTTTTGTCAAAATCTCATTCTGTATATCGTTGGGCATTAGGTTGCAATTTTTCATTCTCCCCAGTAAGCCCTTTCGTTTTTAAGGACGTGTTTATCTTCAGCTGTTAGTGCGATAATTACACCGATAAAGCCATCGCGCGTTGAAGGTTCCCTTCGGGGACTTCCAGAATGAGACCGTTGATTTGAGGAGAAGGAGTTTTGTCAGCTACGAACCAAAACGTAGAAAATTATAGGATTGTATCAGGGTGTCTTGTTAGTTAATCTGCTTTTAAAGAAGGATAACAGGCTTTGTTAAAAATTTGGCATTTTCCCTTAAAAAGTTTCTCTTGATGCATTTTCCTGTCAAATCAGCCATGAGCATTTTAAATTTCATCTTTTTCTTCAGCACTCAGGCAGGCCATGTACAGTAGACCGTATTTTGTTCACTTGGGATGGTTTCCCAAAATTTAGTTCAATCAGATCCTTGACATAGATTCATATGCTTGTTCAAACTTTTTTTTTTTTTTTTTGAGGAAGATTACATAGTTAGCATGATACAGAATGCCTCTTTTAATTTGTGACACAAGTTGCCACTGAAGAAAATTGAAATTTCATAAAATGTACGGCTTTTTTTATATTTCAACTGGTGGAAACTATATTCTATTGTATGGCATCTTTAAAGAAATGTATTAAGGTGGTAGTTGCGTTAGTGATCTGTGAATGTTACACATATGCGACTACATAAGTTCCCTCCGTGTTTCTTTTTTATCTTGACTGTATTAAAAGAAACAGCATGATACTGTAATTGTAAGAGATGTGACCTTAATAATTACCACAATGCTCATTTTAAGGTCAATCTGCATATTGACCCAATCCGCATTTTTTTTTTCGGGGGGTCAAATCTGAAGGGTAAGTAAGCATGAAGGGAATCAAAGACTTGCATGACATTTTGCTACACCTTAAGAGGCACAGGCTGAAATCATTCTTGGCAAGGACTGAATTCTTTCAAACAGCGATACGTTGAGCATACCTGCCAACCTATTCTGATTTTGGCAGAACTTTTCCAATTTCTACATCATAATGCTGCTTACTGATTTACCCTCACCATTCCTATTCAGATAATTTTATGAACTTATGATAAACGATTAGAAAAAAAAAGTACTTAGAAAAATAGGAATGCTTAGAGATGTATTCAAATCAAAGGGAGCATCAAATGTAGCACCATTTAGCATCTGGCCCACCCTCCAAAAGCCAAATTTTTCCAAAGGGGATGAGGACAACCGGCTTCCTCTTGGACCTCTCCTGCAGAACAGTGATCAGTCATTTCATCTGCCCCCCCCCCTCTTGATTGGGATACTGAATTTTTCATATCTGTAGTTGGCAGGTATGTTTGAGTAATGAGTTGTGAACAAGTTATTGGTGTGGGTTTTGATGAACCACATGCAGTGAAAAGATGGGATCACTCATTTAAGAAACAACTTGTCACTGGAACATGTATTCCTTCAAAGTTACTTTTACATCCGTGCCATCGATGAACAAACTTTAAAGGGAAATAGGGCGTTTGTTTCACAGAAAACAACCATATTTTTAAAACCAATATTTGTGGACGTAGAATGATAGATTATTCAAAATACTGTAAGGAAGGACAGTAGCCTTCTTTTCAAGGAATAAGATCCTCACAGATAGAAATTCAGTTATTTGTTGCTCAACAATAATTTGTTCACCCAAACTTTTCAAAATTCAAATGATGCATCTTCAGTTACTAATCACATGCATAATGTTTTGAGGAGATGAAGCTTTGGCAGGTGTTTATTGATGAGACTGAATGGTTTAACAATGACCAAAGACATTTCTTTTGTATGCCCTGTTGGTGTATTCTAAATGCCCTATTTCCCTTTAAAATTTTGTTCCATTTTGTCTACTATTGACGTGCCTCGGTGACAGAAGTGAGGATGAATCTAACAAGGATAATAACTGGAAAGAAAAGTAAATTTAAATTATAAGATGTAGAGCTGTTCTACTGTATTAGATGCAGTTGCATAGCTGCAGGAAATACCCTGATTACGTAAGTTGACCAGGGATTGACCTGCCGAGGTTGTTAAAGCACCTCAGGCTCTTTAACTCACTCTGCTCTGGTTCTTCCATGCTTGAACATTTTGTGTAAACACCTTTGGATAGCATTAATGCATTCAGTCATGAGGGACAGGACTGTTCAGCTACCTCTGTGGAATATGTTTACATTTGGCTTGTGAGCATCCAGGAAAATTTTAAGTGATGGTCGATTTTTTTAGATGAAATTTGTGTAAATTGCAGGTAGTTGTGAGCAACTGTACTGTACCTATTACTGCCAGCTGCTGCATGTGCAGTAGGACAACTCTTTGGGCCTATTGCTGGATATCTCACTGACTGTATTAGTTAGAGGAAGGAAGCTACTGTAGGGCAAAGTTGAAACAAGTAAAATGCATTTTGTTTTTTTTGGAAGGACGGTACAGTAGAAACTGGTGGTGGTGGTAAATTCACCCGAAACTGACATGAAGATCTATACATGTTTACTAATTGTGGGGCTTTAAAGGTAAAGTTTAGTTTTCATTGAAAAAAGGACTTTTTAGGAATATTTTTTTTTCATGGAATGAAATATTATGTCATTGTAAGATCCTCCTCAGGTACATTTTACAGTGGAGACTTGAGACAATATGGTAGGCCTATATTGCATAAATACAATTTCCATGATTTAGTATTTTTATATTTTGCTCTGCTAAATGTCATTGCTTGTTATTTGCAAACATACATTACACAGGTACAGATCAGTACTGAATGTGATGAGTAGCACCCTACAGTATTAAGTTGTACAGTGCAACAGTAATATTACAGTAGTAGAAGAAACAGCATCGTCATGTGCACTAGACTGCACATTAAAGTGTTATGATACCAATTTTAGTGGAGGACAAGTTGTTGATCGAAGCAGATCATCTACGCAAGGCATCGATCAATCAATCAATTGATTATTCAACCAGATTAATGTTATGCTTTTAGTTGTTGAAGCAATGATTATGCTGAAGTCACTGGTGGTAAATGAGTCTTCACATGTTCAGCCAGAACTTTTGGATAGCATTTTCCTGTGTGTTCATACTTCTGAGATATGTCGTGAGCCCTCGTGGAGCAGAAACTCATGCTAGGAGATGTATCAAAATGGTCGTTCAATCTAGTCCTGATTGTGATGTGAGACCATTTTGATTTTGACAGCCAGAATTGAAGTTTATTCACATGGCAGTACCAGATTGCTGCAAGAAGTAATTTATTGCATGCAGTCAAGACCTTAGGGACTTAAATTAAATCACCCATTACTATTAGTTTCAGTGCCATTAAATTGGTTCCAGAAAAACGTACGTGTTTATTGAAAGTTATCATATTTTACGAAGGGGGATAACAGTCTGTTTGTCATCCCGCATCATACTGTGCAGGCAAAATTGCAGATCTTCTGAATGAAGGTACACCCTGCGAGTATGAGACATTTTGTAAACCGCTGAGTTTGTACTAATGATGTTCTGGGTACATCAAACCATTCACTCAGCTGCAGTTTCTAATTTGTCATGTTTAGACTTGGGAAATTATGCCAGTGGTAATCAAAAATAATATTTGATAGCTTTCTTTAAATAGTTGCCCATCGAGTCGACGATGCATCTACTGTATGTCTGTCTCCTACTGGCTTTATTGTAAATTAGTGCCTCTCAAAAGGTAACTTCATAACCCGAAAGTTCCCACATCCATAGAAGCACGAAATGCATTCTGCTTCTGTCTCCAAGTTTCCTCCTCAGAAGTACATGCACGTAGTTATGTCATGAATATTATATAAAGGTATTTTACATAAATTCTTAGATTGAATTAGCAGTTTATTGCAGTATGATTTCTCACAAATGTTGACTCTTTATATCATAAAATGTTCTCATTGCATGATCACCAGATGCTTCAAGGTATTTAGAAGGGAGAGGGGATAAAGAAAGGTGAGGGTGAAAGAGGAAAGTTCAAGGCTGAATTGCATGGAAGGAGTGAGTGTGAGGGCAAGAGGGGGGGGGGGGGGGAGAAGGGGATAGAATGGATAGAGTGTTTTATGTATGGAGTACATGCTACCATAATCATAAAAATTTGCAGAGCGGAGATTGATCCGATGGGTGGGTGCATGGAGCCTGCTGTAATTGTATATGGTCATTAGTATACTGCCCCCTAACTTAAAGCATCCGGCACAAATAATTTGTTGACTCAGGTAATGTACAATACTGTTTTATGTTATGTACTCACCTTTCCATATTGTTTACTGTATGTACCAATGTGTTATCACACCATAAACTAGAATACATGTGGACAGTAGCTACAGTGCTCAATATGGCTTTTAATGTTTTCAAAAATGGGGTGACCATATACAATTGGAATTTCTAGAATGTACAGTACATCAAGCATTTAGCATTTCTATTATGCAAAAGAACATGCAGTTAAGGTCAGTCTGTAGCAACCTGCTAGTTGCATTTAATTCACATGTAATTAATATCTACTAATTGATAAATTGATTGGAAAAGACTGAAGTGCATTCATTATGTCTGTTTGTAAAGAAATTGCTTACATATAAGTGTTAACAAAAGAGATATCGGTCATTTACTCGTCCTGGGGTTAAGATCATTGTACTTTCTGCCCTTAGCATTTTTGTTATCCCATTATAGCATTTGCTTTTTAGTTTTATGGCCACAGGCACTGCTTTACTAAGTATAATGGTGTAACAGAAGAACAGGCTGTGTGTTATACTGTAATCCAAAAGTTAGACCACTTTGCTCATGTTGTAGTGTTGTACCTCATTCTGTAGGGTACATCTAAAATACTTGTGGCCTTTAAACAGAGAGGCAGCTGTTACCAGAAAAATACGTCCACAAAGGCCCACCTGTTTTGACTGAGCTGTATGAAGTAAGCTGTAACTTATTGAAGTTTTAGAAATGAGAAAAAAAAAATGAGAAGATCTACAGTACATGCAGATGGATGCAAATTTTAGCAGTTGCTACAGTAAGAGAAAAGTGTTTATTGACCCACTGTAAAGTTCTTCCTTGAATTTTGAGGCCACCTTTGAGCTCAGATCAAACCATTACAGTACGTGGACAAGGATGACAATGTTAAAGCGTAAGCTTAACGTAAAGTACTGTTGTGACAGTTGCATAAGTTGGGGACTGGGTAAATGTCATCCCTCATTGTAATATTCAAGCCTTGAACAAGGTAAGTTTTGGGATTCATTAGAATGTGATATGTTACTATACAATAAATAATTAGATGATGTGGTTACAAAAATCACAACCAGTCACTGTCCATGATTGTGCCTGTGCCAGGTTTTTTTTGAACATTCAAGCATATCCCTGCTTAAACAGCTGGTTTGTAGACTGCTGTGACAGTTCAGTTAGTATTGGTATGATGTGGCCATGGCGTCGTGTTGTATGGAAACGCATGCAGAGTAGTATAGTCTCTCCAGTGGGCACTGTGGTCACGTACAGGGTAAGGAGGTGTAGTAAAGGCTATGTGCTACACGGAAGTAAACGATTATCGTGCTTGCACGTATGCCATTGCAGGTTTGACTCACTCAAGACATTTGCTTGCAAAACAAGAAATTACATAATTGCCAAAATAAACACCAGTCTTAAGAAGCCATATCCCAAACATAATTTAAAAAGAATCTTGTTCCCGTTTACATAATTCTTTCAGCACAATGAGCTCAATTGTAGAGCAAATCACTCTGTGTGATAAAAGAAACATGGAAAGAAAAACTCCGGTGAAAATAAGAAGTACTAGTATGGTTATGTACTATCCATGACATCATGGACAGTATGAATGTGTATCCTACATTCCTAGTTATGTAAATCAGTTCAGAATGTCATGTTGCGATTTAGCGGAGTACCATTTACGAACCTAATTGGACAATTCGCAATTGACTTCCATTGAAAAGTTTATGTAAACAATGGAAACGTGTGTGCATGTTAACAATTCTCGAGTGACAATGATGTTTATTTAAAAGTGTTTATGTTTCCCTTGCCATTACGTAATTTTGTGCAAAGAATGCAGAGGACTCAGTCTCAAGATTAAGATGTCCTGCCAATATTACATGGATAATTGCTGAATTCGATAATTACTGAATTCAATGGTTGAACCTCATCTTTTTGGTGAAAAAAAAAAAGTTGCGTAGTGCGTTGTTTATAACGCCGCTAATTGCTTCACCGAATTTCGTTGTCTTAAAAGATGGGCCGTTTTTGTGAAAAGAAAAATGGTTATAAAATCTGAACTTGGTTTTAGCTCAAACTCAGTTGTGCACTGATCTACAGTAATATCCCAGATCAGCAGCAGATGGTCAGATAACTTGATCCGTAGATGATGTGCTGTACGTATGCACACGTATCAATTTTGGCATGGGGGGTCAGATCTTCTCTTTGATTCTGGCAGGTACATGCTCTGATCTATATACAGTATCTACAGTATCTGTATCTTCATAAAATCTGAGATCAGTGTTTCTCTTACTTCAAAGTCCATGGATGTGGATCAGATCCTCTATTATTTTTTGTGTGTGTTTATGTTCGTTTTTATTTTTTTTTTCTCATTTGTTGCTGGGAGTAGACCAGAGTCGCCCACTGTCAACAAGATCGAGTTTTGGATAATGATGTTGATCATCAGTTACCTCTTGTACATGTAAATGTAGTTAATAGCTCGTACCTTGGTACAGCTTTGTTTTCTCTTAACCTACTGTACCCTCTGCTGGCTTGTCCTGAGGCTCAGGATTTGATCTCAGTCAGCATCAGAGATCACCCTTTTCCCCTTTACAGTGGAATCACTTATTCTGTGCATGATGAGTGAAAAGTTTATCATGTTATCACATCATACACTAACTGCTGCACCTTACTGTACATACCACAGTATACCGTACAGTATGTGCTGTGTTCTATGAACAGTACATGTGCGGCATCTTTACCTCTGTTACCACAAGACAGTATTTTGTCTGACTTCCTGACCTTCTCATCAATCTCTCTGTCAGTAAAACATAATCTGCCATGTAGTGTTTGGTAGCATCACTTTACAAAGTGGCAATTGTACAGTTACTATGTTTGCATTTTTCTTGTTCATGGCCCTAAGGTTGTTTTTAGATCAGGTCAAGTGCTGTGGTTGCAACAACAGGGAATAAGTTAATGGGATATCAGATATAGCATCTCATTTTGCTACACAAAGTAGTCAAGGTGCTACACAAATGGATCATTGTGTAGTACTGCAGGTTTTGTATATATGCAACAGTTTATAAGGGCTTTCACAGATTTTGCAACAAATACCAAAGAAACCTGAAAACTAAATATTTGCGTCACTCCTCACTTACCTATCTCAACACAACAAATGCACTCCAATTACCATGCCAATTGCAGTGGTAACCTTTAACACTGTCTGTGGAGCCGTCTAGCCAGGACTTTGTAAGCTTTCTTGCCTTCGGATACCAGGGGAATGACTATACATCTTCAGGGCCCTACTCTTCGGCTTTGTCAGCCTAATACTAGACTAGCTCCTCCTTTCCATTCTGCCATCCCAATGTGCCAAGAGTGTGTTGTCTTCTGGATTTCCTAATCAGGCATTATCTCTGTTTAATTCTCTCATCTGGTTTTCCTAAGATGTGCACTTTGCTCTGAAGTGAATTTTCTACAAGTTTCATGACCTAAGTATTCTTTTCATTCATCTTGTTTTTGTGCTAAGAAAATTAAGACCTGGTTACGTAGATTTTTGCGCCCTTTTTTAGTACGGGGCCTTGTTGTGCAAAATTCCTTTCCTGTTGTGTTTATTGCCATAACAACCCCCTTACAAGTCTTTTCGTTTGTTCCCTAAGCTTAGATTTAGTCTTTACTGCTTAAACCTTAGGTCTCTCTCTTTTTCGGCCGGCTTTCTTACTCATACCGGGAAGCTTTACCTTGCCCATGTTTATGTGTGTGAGGCCTCTGGGAGTCGCCCTCAGTTACTCAGTGCTCTACTTAGTACACTCATTGCAGGTTATCATTTTATCTTTTTGTAATGTTAAATCATCATTTTAAGGTATGGCTTCCAGAGCAGTTCCTCGCTGCCAAAGTTGTTGGATGTATAGGCCAGGCTGTCCTTGGGACAACCATCAACAATGCCCCAAATACAGGGGGTGTTTGAGGAAGGAACCCTGCAAAATTTGCATAGGTTTTTCTCCTGGTCAGTGGACAAAGTTAGAGAATTGGTTAGCAGGGTAGAGAATGAGGTTGCAGGCCCAATAAGATCAGCTATCGAACCTGGACTCGGAGTTTCCACCGGCCTCGAGTGTCATACCGGATGTGAGGAGAGAGTTGTAGAGGAAGGAGAGATCCAACCGTCAGAACCACACCCCCCACCACCACCTCACCACCACCTCACCAACAAGAAAGATGGACCGTGGCAACCAATTCTGAATTTGAAGCCTCTGAACCAAAATTTTGTCTGCCCGAAACATGTCCACATGGAAGCACCAGCAATCATCCTGCCAATCCTAAAGTTGGGGGTCTGGGCAGCGAGCATCAATCTGAAGGACCCTGTATTTACATGTAACAATACATCAGGACTATGTATGCTATCTAGCCTTCCGAAACCAGGGGAAGGACTACATCTTCAGGGCCCTACCCTTCAGCCTTTCCACCTCACTTTGGGTCTTCATGAGAGGAGCAGGAGCAACTGTCACATACCTGAGAACCCAAGGCATCTCAATCTTCCCCTAACTGGACAACTGGTTCATCCTGGGAGAGTCAGAACAATAGACTTCGGAAAACGTCCGCCACACTCTAAGCATGTTGGAGCGACTCGGTTGGATCATAGACTATGTCAAGTCCAATCTAATCCCGGCTCAGCATGTTCCATTCCTGGAGGTAATTCTCGACTTTCAGAGGGGAATAGCCTTGCCATCCCCCACCCTAGTGAAAGTGGTAGTGGAAGCGACGAACCTTCCGCTGGAGGGAAAGCCACAGACAGTGTTCAACTGGCTCAGAGTTCTCAGACTGATATGTATCAAATCATTTTAAAACTATATAGCAGAGGTTATTTACGGTTTCCAAACTTTTTCCAGACGTTGGCAATTAAACTGGCTTATTCATGACTGTCACTAAATCATGGCTTTTCATTTGACCTGTAGATCTAGTTATTAATCAAAATATAATAACCCATTTAAGATACAAAATTTACTGATTCACATTGAAGACATATACCGTACTTACCCCTTGCCTCACTAATGCATACATTTGACCGATGCTGAAATTGCCTTCGAAACTTATTCTAGCACCGTGCCCTCGAAGACCTAGCCCACCCTTGATTGCCTTCCGCTTGAGTGCCTCGGAATGCTTCTTCCAGTCCTCTGCTGTTTTTTGCTAGAATTAGTTTCAAAGGCAATTTGAGTATGGGTCAAATGTATGCATTAGTGAGGCAAGGGGTACATATAGTCAATCTCACTCGTGAGTACCCACACCCGAGAGTTGTGGGGATTCTCCTTACACTTACCTGTTTCAACATAATTATTGCACTTGTTATCATCATGGTACTTGAAAACAGGCTGTAGCTACTGTAGACTAGCCAATCTTTGAGGTGTGCATATTGATGGGAGTTTTGCCAGGGATGGGGAGAGATCTAAGGGTAGGGGTTACAGATGCAAAATGGTGGAAGATATTCCATCCTTTTTCCTTTGTTTTCCAAAAAGCTAGACCTTCTATTGAAAGTTTTTTGGGGGGCATGTGCACTTATTCACCCCCCTTACCCCTGTGCTGTGTTCTTGCCCATGAAAAAAAAAAGAAAAACTGGTAATCTTTGACAGTGCTGCCAGCACCTTCACCTTATAGTTCGAGAACGTGGACTAGCACCTCTTTGACTGCCAACCAAAAGTACCAGTTGATTTATCATTCAGATTGTTTTGATGGTGATAGTGCTGTAGCCTTTTTAATCACACTGGCATGTGTGTGCATGTAGTAGTGTGCTTGTATTTTCTATGTAGATTTCTCAAATTCTCAGAAAACAACAGCAAGGGGGTATCTTATTACGGTTACGTTTCAGGAAGCAACAACAAAGCAAAATCCAGTGGAGTCCTCGTCATTCTTCCTATGTAATGTTGACCTGTGTGTGTATGTATAGTTGTGATGCCTACGTTGTAAACATGATTTCTCAGAAAGGGTAGTTTGGTCATGGACAACTCTCATATTCAGTATATACTGTAGGTGTGCTACAGTCAGTACAAGATTCCATTGTTTGTGGTTTTGATGAAATCATGAAAGGTCTTTATAACCATGTGGCTGTGTGTGTAGGTGCATGTGTGTTTGTGATGCCTACCTTAAACACATTATCTCAAGAAATGAAATTTATGTAAATATTTAGTACATAGGTATACCACATTGGGTACAAGATCCCTATTGATTCTGGGTGAGATCAAACGTCATTTGAGGTCAAAGTGAAAAACTCATGAAAAACTTGTAAACACAATATTTCAATAAAGGAAGCTTGGACAGATCTCATATTTAGTGTGTGGGTGTATCTCGTAGAGGACAAGAACCCTATTGTTTTAGTGGAGTTCAACGGTCAGTTGAGGTCAACATGCCACTGCTAGGGGTCAAAATGTGAAAACCTTATAGACACTACTGATATCTCAAGAAGGGAAGCTTGGACAAATCTCATATTTAGTATGGAAGTGTACCACTTAGTATAAGATGCCTATTTATTTTGTTGGATTATGAAGGTCATTTGAAGTCAACAGGTGTTAAATTGTGACAACATTGTAAACATGATATCTCAACAAGGGAAGCTTGGACAAATTTATCTCACATTTGGTGTGTACAGGGAGTTGCTATTTTTTATATAGGAACTCCCTGGTATGTAAATGTACCTCATTGAGTACAGGATACCTATTGCTTTTGTTGGATGTCAACAGGGGTCAAGTTGTGGAAACATTGTAAACATGATCTAAAGAAGGAAAGCTCAGGCAGATCTCCTATTGAGTATGTACTGTAGGTGTATCTCACTGAGTACAAGAATCGTTTTTGTTTTCAGTGAAGGTCAAAGGTCATTTGAAGTCAACAGGGGTCAAATTGTGAAAATCTTGTAGACATGACCTTGTAGGGAATGAAGCTTGTACAGATTTCTATATTTCATATTGAGGATGAAGGTAGCTTATGACACATCCTAATGCAATTATGTCAGACTCAGAAAAAAAAGGCTCATAATCAGAACATCAAAACCACAATGTTTTTGTGCATTGATGGAGTTCAAAGGTGGTTTGTGGTCAGCATTGGTCAAATGCAAACACTAATCTCAAGAAAGAAAGGTTGGACAGATCTCATATTTGGCATGTAGGTGTACCCCATTGAGTGAAAGAGCCCTATGTTTTTCGTAGGGGTAGAGGTCATTTGAAGTAAACAGGGTCAGATTGTGAAAACTTTGTAAACATGATATATTTACCGAAGGGAAACTTGGGCTGATCTCGTATTTGTTGTGTAGGTGAAGTGGCGCACCATATTGAGTGCAAATGTGTTGTATTTTTTGTAGAGGCCATTAAATTGCCTTTTGTCCAACAAGGATCACTTTGTGTACAGCTTGCTCCCTTGGAATATCAAGACAGGAAGCTTGGATACATGTGTCTGCAAGTGTACATGTTGAATCATGATGCCTGAAGTTTAGTCATCATCATACTGTAGGTCAGCATGTATGACATTGTGCAAACTATTTGTTGTTTTATCTCAATTGCTTATTACGTGACAAATTGCTGTAATAGTAAAAAACGAAGCATACCTGTACGTGTTTAACCCTTTGTTACACAGTATGCCAGATTCATAAGGAAATCATCAAACCCACAATGCATTTCTGCATTGTGGTTACAATTTTGCATTCTCATTTGTTGGAAGTTGTTGGTTTTTTGCAGGTTTGTGAAAGAATGTAATTAGGACAGTATATACAGTACCCTCAATAGCAACTAAAACGGAACATTTTGAAAGCACAAATTAATTGGCCAACTTCTTTCATCTTTGCTTCCATCTGTCAGATTGTGGCTGTGACCTCCACGGGACTATTGACCCATACGCCTGTAATTCAGAGATCGAACAACGTTGCCAATGCAAGGAAGGCCATAGCGGACCGGCTTGCTCCAGCTGTGTGCAAGGCTTCTACCGTTCTAGTGACGTCGAAGTCTGTAAGGCCTGTAGGTGCAATCACCATGGCTCCGATTCAACTTGTGACAAGTAAGTTTGTATGCCCTCCATCCATCCATTAAATTGTTCAGTTAAAATGTGATGTGAACATTCTTTGCCAAGGTTTTCAAGTAGAAGAGAAATGTCTATCAAAAATAAATGTTTGTCGAAATTTGTATCAACTATGCACTTACATGTTCACAGTCATGCACCATCCATCCACTGCTATGTATATATCACTGTTTTTGCAAAGATGGTGAAAGGGGGTCATTCCACTTTGTAATTACCTTCCCTGACTCAGACCACTTGATGGTAAACTCCTTTTTTTTTTGTTTCTTGACCAATTTTTCTGAAATAATTGCTTTGTGATTGTTGCAGACAGTTGGGTTGCTGCATGAACTCACAAAAAATAGGCACAGATAAAATTGCACTTCCTCTGTGGTCTACAGTAAACTTTCTCAAAATTGATAAGTTATTTAAGTGAATGTTTTGCTTGCTGAAAGGATCTATCTTTAATTGCTGAAACAATGAGGTTCCACTGCATTAACACACACTTTAAAGGAATATGACAAACTATCATTTGGATGGAATCACAAATGAATTAACAGTACAAGAGTTACTGTACAGCTCAGACTGAACTTTGCATTTAGTTGTGACTTGGTAGTTGCCATCTCCTTACAGTGCATTTTTTAGTTGCCATGGGAACCTTTTCCAAAGTTGCTCTGCAAATTTGTCATCATCAGTTATCCTTGGCCCCAGATCTCTGTTTGGTGGCTTCAACTGCTGGGAATTCACCTACTAATTACTTTTTTTCCCATCATTCCCATCTCCCAGATAGAAGTGGTGCTGCCTGCACAATAACTTGTCTGTAGATGTCGATACAGAGCCATATTTGAGACTTGTAGTTCACCTCTAATTGTTCATACAATTTTGAACCATGTAAAACCCATGTTTCATGTTGACCTAATTCTGTTTTTGGAGATTCATGCTTGTTACCTAAAGTTAATGAGAAAATTCAAAAGCATGTTTTTATGTTTTCAATCAGTGCATTTTTATTGCACCATTCCTCTAAAGGTTTGTGTTGTTTTAAGTAGAATTGTAATTGAACATTGATGGGCTTGCATCACAGTATTTCATTTGCTCCTTCGGGATGATTTTAAATTTTGCTGATGTTAATTAGAACCATTTTCTTGAGATATCTGTAACTTAGTGATGTAAATCTGAAAGCTAAATGCCTTTTAAATGTATTGCTGCACTGCAGTCAATCGTGAAGCGACAGTGAGGTGCATTAAGTTTGATTTCCAGAACTTTACTGTACAACAATTTGCAAGGATAGGCCCACTCAGAATTTGTGAATTATTTTCTATTACACATTATGCAAGACTTCATTTGAACTTGCTACATATGCAAGCCACGGTGCTCAAATTGAAGTCATGGGTAATGCATTCTGTTCAAGGGGCTTGCAGTATGTTCCTAGTGACATCTCATCTATCCTCAGCCCCTCCTATTTATATCTTCTACACCCTCCCTTTCCAATTTCAACCCTTCTTTGGTATTCTCTTTTCTTGTTCTCCTTCATTTCACCCAGTCCATTCTAACATGTCTCTCCTCTGCATAATGCTCTCTCCTCATACTTCCTTTTAACTCTCTTTTTCTCCCCCCTCCTCTATCCTACTGTACCTCGATCATCATTCTTCCCATTACCCTTCCTCTCCACTCCTCCTTCCTCCACTCATCTTCCTCTATCCCTCCTTTTCCACTGCCTTTCTCCCTCTCCAAACTCTTCTCCTTACCTTCTTTTATATCCTTCCTAGGTATAGTGTCCCATTCCCTGTTCACTTCATCCCATCCTTCCTAATTTCCCAGTCTCTCAAGTGCCTCTTGCAGGCCTTGAGTTTTAGATTTTTCAGGTGTGCTACAAATCACACTGCTCAGGAAATTAGCGAGTGTGCTGTTTTATAAAAGTTTCATAGACTGCCTGTGTTCACATTTTTCTTCTAGGTGTGCAAAATATCGCGCTTCTCACAGTGATTTTAGGCGAGTTGTGCAATCGTACTCGGACACCTCAGCTTTCAAGGCCTGCTCTTGCATTCTCCCTTTACAATCACTGTTTACATGATGATGAAGTAACCACAGTTCTGTGTCCAGCAGTTCAGTAACTTTGCAGAGGAGGGGTTGGAAAAACATCAACTCTGTAAAGTTTTCATGTAATGAACAATTTATGTGACTAGATGGTTAACAAACATTTTATGATAATTGTACACTGTATCCTGATCAAAGCAATCTGTGATTGTGCAATGGCCATAAAATTTGTAAACTTCTGCAGTCATCAGAAAAATTATCATCGCTATACTTACGTTGTCTTAATGTTCCAGTAGTGTATATAGTGTGATAATCAGTACAGTAAGTAGTCGTAACCGGTTAACTGCGGAATCCAAATGTCGTAACTTGCTACCTTCTGAGGTATTTCCACTTTAATGTAAATTTTGAGTTTACACAAGAAAAGTACTACACTGTAAAGATTTTACACAAAAACATGTTGTCACATGATTTTTCTCCTTTTATGAAGCAAATACATGCCAAAGACAGTGTCTTTATATCTTATTGGTCCGGGTTTTTTCTAAATTTCAAGGTCTGCTCAAAAATCCTGCTCTTCCTCATTTTGTGAGTAACTATTGGACTGCAAATTATAGTCAAATACACTCTGCAAAGCATTTTAGGTCTAAAATCCTGCTTACCTTAAACAGAGGGAGCAATTGCAATTCGAAATCAGAAAGAAAATACACCATGTGGTCCTTTTGCAGAGAGGATTTCAACCAAGGCATGGAGCTCCAGAACACTTCCTAGTTCTTCTTAGATGATCAACGTACAATTTGAAGAGGAATATACCTGTCCTGTGGCAAATAGCGAATAGATCATAGTGCTAGAACGTTCACTGTGCGCAGTGAACGATTGTCCAAAGCTGCATTGTTGCTTAACTAGGGGTTATGTGACACAGTTTTGTGTATGTATACTGGACGTATATATGTCTTACACAGTAGCAAGTAGACAATGCAGGACAAATATATACCTGTACGTCTTATGCAGGTAACTGGTTAAGATGCGAGAAGCAATAAACAAATGCAAAATAATGTCACAGTGAAAAAAAAGCACTTTTAGGGCATGCCTTATCTTTTTTACACAACCATGTTAATTGAAGTTATGGAACACCTGAATGCAATGTGTTCAAATCCTTTAGACTTATCTTCCAAATTTTCTGCAGAAATCAGCTGGTAGAAGAAGCACCTTTGAGTGACATGTACAGTCTACTGTACCACAAAGTTGTGTTTCATTATGTCGTCAACGTCAGGACATTTTTCGATGCTGTATGGCAGATTGCACTTTGTTTCCTTGGAGATACTGTAGATTAGTGATGTTCTGTTCATCATGGCACAATTTTTTTCTTTTTTCTTGCTGGTGGTAAGTTACTTATAATAACTGTCGATATGGAGTGGGTGCATGGGGCAGGTCATTGCCAAAACATACTGTCAACATGCAGAAAAATTGGATTGTAGATTGACCTCTTTCAAGACTGCTACTCTCTTTGCTTTGAAGGCAAAGACTCATCAACCCAGACGGCCAGTTCGGTCAACTCATGGGCTACTCTGCATCTTTCAAATTCGCTTGCAATCAAAAGATCAAAAGAACCAGTTGAGAATTTTGCTATCCCCCAAGCCATAAATATGGCTGATAATGAGTTACTGCCTTTAATACATTATTGTGACAGAAACTTCACATGAAATTAGAGTGACACTGTGTCGCTGTCACAACTGAAGTTTCTAGAGATGTTGGAAAGTATGGAAGAAGTTGTACACTACTGTATATGTATACTGAATGTGTAAAGGAGAAGACTGATACACCGTGAATCTGGCTGTGCAGTAGCATCTGCACTGGATCCTCTCTCTTGTGTGGAGATTTGAGGGGGTTTTGGATTTAGGGTGGCCAACTCGTTATTATTCCGAGATGGATATTTTGTAATTCATTTTTAACTGACACACTGTAGATCTCTCTTTCAGACACATGCTGTGGAGATCATAGTCAAGTTGACTTAAAAGTGTGACCATTTGCCCTACTCCATGACTTGCTATGCAAACAAAACTATTGACAGTATACTCATACCCTAAATTGAACTATACCTTGTTGTATGTCTAATCAGATACTACACACCACAGCAACAACTGTACCCTAAACTTTGTGGGTTTTTCAAAGTTTTGTTCATTTTTTCACTTCAAACTCAAAATTCAAAGAGAATTCTTCTTCAGATTAAAAAAAAGGAGTTGATTTCAAAGACTTCATTCTTCCACAGAAGTAGATTTGATTTGGAAAGTTCAAACATGCAAGCTTTGTCAATGAAATGTTTTATTCAGTACCAGAGTAGCCACACCCTAAAGGCAAGACAGAAGAAAAAATGCGAGAGGGAGAAATTGATTCGAGAAGCAAAAAAAATGTGCCTTCATGTTTGTAGGCTGAGTGGTGGTGAATGAGTTTCGTTTTGATGCACCACAAGAAGTGTAGTCGTTACCGCTGAACCTGAACCTCAATTGCGTTTGATAAAACCACACAACGGTCGTGGTCATTACATGATGGTAGTTGTTGTTGTAGCACCTTATTAGTTCCTCTACGTTAGAGTGTTGCTGGTCATGCTTGATTTGGCTTTATCGTCATGATTATGATGCTTGACTGCAAGTGCAAACCTACGGTGGTCACATGGGTCTGCAGGATCCGCAGCAATCAGTCAGCGATCATTGCATTGCGGTATGTAGCAACCGTGCTGTGACTCGATGGGTTACTGCAACGCTGGAGGATATTGCATAGCGCATGTAATAGTCATGCTACAGTATCTCCGCTTGTCTTTTTGAATCTTTTTATATAAAGCAAATAATGAGTATCTCCATTTGTGGCAATAGTGATTAGACATTCTGTTAAACAAGGGTGAAACTGAGTTGATTAGAAGATTCAAACTTTTAAAGTATGATATTCATACTTTTGCACTCATAAAGATTCATGGTAAATCTCAATTTAGTTTTTCTAAACACATACTGGCAGTCATCACTCTACTCAGTCCTTGTCATTTATGATACTGTCTGATGCTTTGCTAAGCCTTAAAAGTTGTGTGCTTCGTCCCTTGGCCTAGTTGCTTTACAAGGGGCTTGAAGCAAAGCGTAATGAGCATAGGCCATGCACCAGAATGCCCAGCCTGTTCGAGGGAAGCCTGGCCTTCTTTCTCTCAGTCTACGTAGACCACCTACCACATCTTATACTTAATTGGCCTGAAACCAAAAACATCACTGCCAAATGGCACTAAAAAAAAGGAAAACAAAAATCGATTGCAAAACCTCCCTGGCAAGTACAATACCATGATCAGCAGGCACCTACAGTTCATGTGTTTAACCATGCCATGCCCTATAGATCTATGCAGCCCCCTGACCATACCGAGGAATTCATACCTTGGCAACATTTACGCGTTTGATAACACACCTACAGTACGTAAATATTTGGCATTCCGTCATCGGCAAGAAGTGCATGTATTCTGTACTACACTATTGGTATCTTATTCATCCTTCGTAACATTTGAACAAATCACGTCACTGTGGGAAAGTAGTAACAAGAACAGGTTTAAATAAATTGCTTTTAGAACCTAACAAACTTTGAATGATTACACAAAATTTTCAGGATCTCTAACCATGCACATGATGATCAACCTACAGGACAATATTCAGACGTTTCCAGAATGAAATACTGTACCCAAATGTTCACATTTTTTGGTGATTGACTAATTAATCATTTTTGATTGTGTCTGCCTTATTATGGTCTGCATATGATAACAAATGTAGCATGTAAACGACATGTCTGGTAATAGTCTACTTTTCTAGATAAACTGGGACAGAGAATATGTGACATGCTCCTTAGATAGCAATATGTTTACGGACTGCTATCACTTCCATAGTCATCACTACAAGTTTGACACACTGTGCTGACACAGAGGCAAAACTCAAACCAGCAGAGGGCTTTGCATGTCAGATGTAAGCACACACCGCTTGAAAATATCTGGGTTGTATTTCCTATCAGGAATATGTAATACTGACGAAAAGCCGGTCACGGGATGTGTCACTCTTTCTAAACATTGTTATGAACCAAGAAGTATCTTCACATCAACTTTAAAACTACTTAATTAACTGATTATCATGTGTTCAACTCTGTGCTGTATACAGCTGTAAGTGTCAATTCCTTGCAAGTGTCTACATGCCATTAATTAGTAGCTCCTACTTTTAGCTTGAAAGTGTGACTGTCTGCATATTTCCTCAAACTGACATGTACCTGTGTCTTTTTAACCAAACCAAGACAAAGTCTGTTTGAATCTGAAGTTCAGGCCAAAACATAATCGGAGAAGGTTTCTGGAGCCATTGTTTTTAGGACAGGTTGTGAGTAATAAATAAGCTTAATTAAGTTTTGCAATGTTTATGTTGAGAGTGTGTGACGAGTATATGTGATGCAAAGCTGATCTGTACACACCATAGACATTGTGGATTCTCCTGTGTACATGCAGTGCATGACAATAAAGGTCAATTAAAGGTTGTTAGAGGTCATAAGGGTCAAAATGAGAAAAGATCCACCCATTTGTGAGAGATTGTCTTCCATATGAACTTAAAGCAATTGAGAATATTATATTCCCCAAGAGTTTTGCTTTGGAAGTATGATGTTTCTTCTTTAGAAATATCGGTATTCACTTAACATTGTGAAACCTAGAGATAAAGGCCTAGTAAAGAAGTACTGCAACACTCCATGTCATCATATTTCCATTTTCCATCTTCTACAAGCCGTATCTCAAAAACGGTATAAATAGATAGAAACACAATGGAGGTCAAAGGTCATTTGAGGTCTCCAGAGCTCAAATTATGAAACCTATTAAGGAAGATATCTCAGCAACTGTATACAGGTAGAACTTCAAAGTGTCAACATCATTAGCACTTGATGAGCAGCTGATGTCTGTCATTTGAATTTCCCCATGGGAGACTTGTTATCACTGTAATGTGACAAGAAATGAATGAAATAAGTTCTGTCATTCCAAAGATCTGTCCTGGGTTCAAAAGCCCACCATGTGATACATAGAGAGTTTTACATGTCCTGAATGTGAATATATGAAGAGCTTAAATTACTGATAATTAGGAGAATAATACATATTTATTTCCTATTGAAATTTGCCAAAATGTATGTTTCACAGCAGAGGTTGCTGCTAGATGGACTTTGGCTCATTCTCTTTCAATTTGTGGAACATTTTCTATGCCATTTTCTGTGCCAAACAACCACTTAAAACATAGCACTTATCACTTTTTCTAAGCTTTCAGAGAATATCACTGTTGCCAGAAACTCCTTGTCAAGATTTACAAAGTACTTTCTCGTTTTAGTCACAGCTAAACACTCCTTTGGGAGGCATTGTGGACTTGCACAATCCCAGGTCTGTAACCACAATTTGGTGTCATGAACTTGTGAATTACCAGCTGCTCCTTCATGACCACAATTGTCATCAATGCTGAGCGAATGACATATACTCATTCATATTAGCCCTTGGTAACATCAGACCCAAAAGACAGAATGTGGTTGTCGTTCTTGCATTTTGTTTTTCATTTTGGTTCCCTCCCTTCTCCACTGCGTTGCTTTTGTTTGCAAGTGATTACTGTATGTGTGTATGACAAAGTGAGATATCGGCAAGGAATCACAAAGTCGTTTGACTTTCTGGTTATGTTAACCTAGTCTTCTTCTGAATTGTGGCGTGTTTGTTATATTGCATTCTGTTGCAGGATTCATGTGAAGCACATTAACATACACGGCAATGCATGTTGTGTAGCAGTTTCTTCCCTTACTCTGCTTTGTTCCCGTTCCTCAGCCACGTCAAATCGGACATCACCCTACCACCTTACTGGACAAATACTGTACATCCAAACCCTACAGTCAAATGCCACCAAAGCCCCGTAATTACAACAGTACACTGAAATTAGGTAGAATGCCCCAAAATAAATTGGCCTGTTAAAATGAGAGCTACTTGAGAGAATTTGCTACATTTAACTCCAGAGATGAACTGTATAGCATTAATTTGTACAGTCGCAGGGGGGTCAGAGAAAGTTTGGATAGACAAGACAAGTCAGGGTAGAATGTTTTTCATCAAAATGCTCTGTTTTTCAAGAACTATAATATTGGCTACCTCTCTGTCTAAACCATCTAGTCCAGAAACTTGTACACAGATATATGTGAAATCTAAAAAACCGTAAAATTATGGATAACTCTTGGGCATGAATAAACTTTGTTCTCAGAGGCCAGCAACATACAGTAGTCTAAAGGTTCCCATATGGGCAGAAAAGACAGGTTAAAAATGTTGCTTCTTGCAAACTTGTAGGAGAAGACCAATACAGGAATGATCTAGGACATGCAAAGTAATATCCAAGTTCCTGGAGGCTTACACACTAGATGAAAGATCCAAAGTTTCTAATGGCAAACATTGAGGTCATGTATGCATTAAGTTTATTTATGAAAGGTTTGTCAAACTGTTAACTTCCTCAGTTCCTCTTTACTGTGAACTTTGGAGTTCTTCATTATTTCACTGTGTCTATAGCCAGAGTGATTTCTCCAAAACTTTATTTTCAGGCAAAATTACATCAAAATTTGTTCTGCATATCCTGTTTTATATTGCAGGATATACTTAAAATGTATAATACCACAGATCTGGTTTCCACTTCAGATACTGAAGTGGTTTGTGTAGTGGTTAAAAAAAAAACTGTGAAAGGTTATACTGTATACTGAAGGTGTAAGCACCCAACTGCTTTTGCAAGCCAATAGTGATGAAATATATAACACTTCTCATTATACCTGAGCTTTTTAAATATACTCACCCAACCATAGAACTGACAACACACAGTTCTAAGTATCCTTGCTATATTTTCTACATCACTGTAGTGTGGACAACTTGACACCCTTCTTTCTCAATGTCAGGTAAGGTTAGGACACCATCTTAGGGGCTGCAGTGGGTTCAAAACACCTCTGAATCAAAACAGGAATGGAAACTGTTTTCATTCGCTTGAAATGCTTGAAAACACTTGTTTGGGAAGAAAATTGAACACGTATTACAGTAAGTAGAATTCAAGCAATCTAACTTCTCACACCAGAGGTTATCACAAAACAGCAGTTTGCAACCATGGGTGGAAAGTGGGAAGCCGAGTCTCCTTCTCTGGAAATTTGTGTTTTTTTCCAATTAAAATATGCGTATTTAGAGGGAACTTTTGACACTTGAGGGAAATGCTTGAGGGTAAAACTTTTCTTTTGTACAGATAAGAAATTGTGAAAACTTCAGACTCCGTTCCCTGATTTTTTTTCCAAGTACTGCTTACAATTTACTGCCAGTACTCGAGTATATGTCATACGATTGTATGTCGTTGTTAAAGTTGCATGAATGTGTTTCATGGTGAACATACATCAAGCGGACAAGTAGTTACTTCCAAATATCATCCTAGAATGGATCTGTTCTTACATTATCAATGATTGGAGAAGTCGATGGACATGTTCTTCATTTGGTTAAATTGATCTTTCATGTTGCATGGCACGATGAAACTGTCTGCTTTGCGTGAAGATTTAAAGTTTTTGAGGTTGGGGCCCCAAAAATTAAATGCCATCTGCAGCAGATTGTGACAGTAATCTACAATTTATGAAAAAAGAGAGAGAGAAAATTTCTACAAGAACACTTGTGAAAGTGGATCATGAGTACATGAGTAATGGATGGAAGAATCTTCGGAGGACAGAAACTTAGCCGGCAAGATGAGGCGCTCCGGTTCCCTCGTCAGATGAAGATGGGCAGCTCGTAAAGTGAAAAGGAGGGAAAAGATTGATAATCTTTAATATTTGCAGTATGTGTCATTTGTGCATGCATCCAGGCCATCATGCATTACAAAACTGGATGGAAGTAAACCCAAGTGCTCACTTAGAGCAGGATGTGCTTTTTGATGAAATGGCCCTTGTCGCTAATAACATTTCAGTTTTCTCTTCCATTTCATACCAAACCTGGAAAACAACTCTTAAGCCATGTTTTCTTTCAGCGGAAGTTTTTCCAGCCAGACTGTTTAATTACAGTGGAAGGAAGGTCGATATAGTTGTTTCGACCAAAATCTTAAGTGGACAAAAAGATCAAGAAATGGTAGTTTTTATAGCTTTTTCTTTTTTACAATTGTAAGAAATGTAGCCAGTCTTTTGGTGTCCTTTTGAGAATGCAGGAATAACAGCACATCCTGCTTTGAGAGAAAGATTGCGATGGAGCGCCAACCACTTAGTCTATTTTGCATCTCATGCGGCATGTACAGCTTGTGTGATGTAGCTTGATGAATGCTGGCACACCAAGCATATTAAATGAGAGTGATCAACCACCCATGATAGTATGGACATCCGTATGTTCATGGGTGTATACCTTATTCAGGATTTTATGCTTTCGAAAGTGATACCCACTGCAAAGGTCACCCATTCTTTTTTGGGACTTTTTGAGAGAGCTGCACAAATCAGCTGGTAGCAGTAATTTGTTACCTTACAGTGAAGTTCGAAGTTCAGTAACATTATATTCCATCATTCCAGGGAACATATCCAATGATTTCCACGCAAGATCTGCAACAAATGCACACAGTTCAATCATTACCTGCTGTGTGCTTAAGGGCAAGAGGTTGTATACAACTGAAGTTGAACTGCTTTTTTTTTTTGTAACTGTACTACTGGTTGCTAAACATGTGCAAATGGTAGTATCAAACTTATGAAAGACATCTTTTTTTGCTTGTGACATTTTCAAAACCAGTTTAATTGTGATTATGCACAGAACAATGCCAGGTGAAAGGATACCTTAGAGATTCCTATTGCATCCTATTTCAGTGTTTGTATTTCTCTCCCCCCCCCAACAGACACGACTTTTGGTTTGTTCACATTGTTCTTTGATTTTATTGTTATGGAGGTTATGGTGTGTCAGGGCTCACGTTTGTGCTTGGAATAGAAAGGGGTTGAATTAGAAGAACAAACAGCCTGCAAACCAAAGTTTTGTTTGTGTTATTGAATAACCTTAACCCGCCTGTCCTCCCATTTCACCCGCCTCATGTTGCCAAAGTGCATGACGTGTAGAGACTTCATCTCTCAGTTCATGAACATACATTTATTCCTTAGTTACCAGACTCGTCAGTGTGGTGCTTAATCATCCTGTCCCCTCCCACCGCTGTCTTTTGTGTTGTCCGTCATAGTTTTCACAGTTCTTTGCGTGTGTTGGTCTATTTTTTTACTGCCACTTAACCCTTAGAATTGTACGCTTCAGTGGCTGCACCAGTTATAAATAATGCACAGTAATTGTACACAAGCTCTGTCGGCGTATATGCATGGGGCTATGGTAGTTGTTTCCCCATTACTTTGATTGTACCTATCCAGGGTATGAAATGTTGATCTTATCTTTTGCAGGTCGGGTGCTTGCTCATGCCTGACAGGCTACACTGGAAAACGGTGCAGTGACTGTGCCGTCGGAGCCTACAGGCCAGTCGTCCAGACGCAGACTTGCCAACGGTGTCGATGCCAGGATCTCGAACGATGCTTACAGTTGAAAGGTGGGTCTCGTGTCATATTTGTAGGAGAATTGTATGTTATGACTTTTTTTAGTGTGTGGTAACAAGGGGAGGGGAGGATAGGCGGAGTTGGCTAAGATAGGCACTTTGCCAGGGGTAGATATTTTTGGGGGAAGCCTGGGATAAGTTTGCTCATCTACCCTATCTTGTAAATGTTATCAAGGAGAGAGCAAAAGCTGTATCAGTTTAAAGGTGATTGGTTGTCAGATCATGTCTCAAGTGATGTTAACCTCTCTTTGACAGCTCTCTACAAATTTTACTAGTTTGTTTTACTCTTTGCAAGTTTGCATACATAGTCATGTATACCAAAGCGGTGTATACACATACACACTGCCGATATTTCATTGCCAAGTGCAAAGAGTGACCATAAATTGGTGATGTTTGCAGAGATTTATCAAGCAGATCAACACCAAACATACAATGAAATATACAAAGCAACCAATCTCTTGAATAGGTAGAATGGTAAGACCTGCTTTACCTTTCAAAAGAGCAAGTGGGAGTGTTTCTTCTTTGTTAAGCCCGAAAGGGTCTTAAGTTCACTTCCCTCCACAGGTTGTGCCTTCTTGTTTTGTTGTTCTTATAGGCAATTTTGCTTTTGATGGCATGAAAAAATATGTGAATGAATGGATGGATGGATGAATGAATGAATGAATGAATAAATGAACAGCATAGAACAGCAGTGGATAGCTACATGCGTGTAACTTCGCTGTCCAGTGATTGACATGAAAAGCACGCATCAGTGAGGTCAGAGCAATAGCCTTTATTTGGTCAGCGGCCATGTTGATTTTATAGTATAATGTGCAGGTCACAGACATGGCTGTCAAGTATTGTTACTTAAAGGAAGATAAGAAGTTGTGACATACTCTGACATAACCTTTTGCACTTTCCTCTTCGGTGAAGGCATCTCTGTAAGAGATACACGAGGCAAAAAATGATCTGTCGATAACAAATTCAGTCTGAAAGTGTCCCAGTAGACAGAGAAAGTGCCAATTTTAAGATTTTTTTGCATGGTGATGTCCCACGCATAGTATTCAAGAGTACATGTTTTTATGCCATCCAATCCATAACATGATATCATGCATTTTGACAAGCCTTGAGACTTGTATGCCCTAAACTTATATAATGTCTCTGACCATAACGTCACCTTGTCAGGTACATCAGGTATGATATATCTTGAGGCAGAAATGTGAAACATGAAACAAAACTATGGATCTGGTCTTCATGCCTTTCCCTAGTTTTCCACATGTGGAATGTTAAAGTTCATCAATGCTCACCTGACTTCTGCAGGTGAACATTGATGACCTCTGACCCCAACAACATTCCTTGATTAAAGCTAGATGGAGGCATAAAACACATACCGCACAATTTATGCAACTGAAATTGTCCTAAGTGATTCAAGCAGATGGCTGAACCATTCTGTTGAACTATATAGCCCATATGCTGGTGTATGCCATTTTCATAGAAACAAAAAATTAGTCGCAAAGCCTGAAACATACAGTAGGGTCATGTTTGCAGTGATAGTTGCAGATAGATAACTGGATAATGACTCGCAAGGAAAAGTGAACTGTTGGCTTTGTATTTCTTGTTTGTGAAAGCAGAATAATATGCATGGCATGAGCCTGGGAACTGTTTAGCTTATTCAGTTTAGAGTTATACTGTGGCTGTTTATTGTAGTTTAGTAGTTGCCTCTGCATCAGAACGAGGCTACAGTAAACACAGACTCTGATGGAAGTGGCTCGACTACACAGTCAAGAACAACAACCCAGCAGTCTTTGGATGGATACTTAAAATCTCGTTTCCTGTTGATGATACTTAATGCAAGTGTTCATGAAAAAGAAATTAAATACACTCAGTGATCTTAGGAATCATGGTCTTAATGAAGAAAGAGTGCTGCAGTTGAGAAAAGGAATTTCTTTCTAGTTTGTCCTTGTGCCATGAAAGATTCACCACATGTCTGTAACCTCTCATTTTGACAGGGTTGCATCTATTCATTTCTGAGTGCCGGGTAGTTTTAACGCGTAGTTTCAACATGTCCTCTTCATGAGATCAAGCTTCAGATTAGCTTTCCATGAAAGAGTATCCTACTGAGTCGAGAAAGCTTAAACGCCAGTGCTGGGTATTTTTAGTCATTTTGAGATGAGTGCTGGGTGAAATGTACAAATGCCGGGTATTAACACCCGTCACCATCCGGCATGGGCACATCACTGTTTGGAGGTATTCTTAGAAGGTATTCCTAGATCAGTTGTCCAACATCCAGATCGATGTGCCATTCCTCGATGTTCGATGTTCCTTAAATATTCTTTCTCCCAAAATCAATGTGATTGATATCTGCTCTGTGTGGGGTTTGAAGTATAAACAGTGTTTAGTGAGTCTTTAAAATGTTTGAAAAATTTAATTCAGCCGACAGATTTTGACCACAGAAATTGGAATAAAGGAAGTGACTTTTGCTATGAGATTTAGACAGAGAGGCATCATGATACATTGTCGTCAAGTACTTTATCTTGAGTAATTGTAGTTTTCATCGTGGAAACAGGGAATTAATTAAGCTTTTAGGTTGACCAGAATAACAGCTAGGTAACTCAACAGGAAGAGGAAACTATATATAATAGCTGTTGACAGCATGTAATATGTGCCTGTTGACATCATGACCAGTGATGTACCATCCTCAAACGTTAGGGGCGCATGTGTCAGAACACTGAAGGGCAAGAGGAAATTTGCTGGATGTTAATTAGTTTACTGCACTCACTATATTAAGATGTGTGACGGTATATTAATCCAAACAAACTTTAGGGAGAGGATGTTGCTCAGTTTACACAACATTATGGTTGAACCAGGCACATGCACATATTCCTCATACTATGAAACCATATAATACAGTCTAATTCGTGAGACCATTAACCTACAAAGTAGTTTCAGTAACAGCATTACAACCGTTAAACGATTTTGTATGTTGAAATTTATGTCAATGTTTGAAGAAGTTTTTCAACAATAAGTGCTTGGTTACTATCTACACTATAATTTGTGTTTGTGTGCAGCCTACTTTTGTACAATTTTCGTCTGCTGGCTTGCATTTTATTCGTCTGTTTGTCGATTTACACTCCTCTTTATTTCAAGTGTCATTAATAGTATCTTCCGTCCTTTGAGATGGGTGATAATGAATTTGCTCAAATGCCATTACCTGAGCTGAACGTTTTAACGTCACTGTTTGGATGTTCCAAGGAAAGTTACCATTCAAATTAATGTGGCAAAGTTCAAAACTGTTTCCATCGTGGCCTCAGTGTAAGATACTCTTTCCTCGGTTTCCTTTTTAACCCAAAGGACATGTGGAAGGGAACTCCTGTATAAACAATTAACACCTAGAATAACATGCAGTCACCATTACTCTTCAGCATTGCAAACATCATCTCACTGCATCTTAATCTGGCACCTTGTTTATCTAAATATGATAAAAGTGTATATCACTAAATCAGGCCTGGCTGGCATCTGGAGGATGCAAACCCGATCAGGGTTGGTGTAAGTGTTTACATGGCCGAAAATAGAGCATTCAGTGGAGATGGATTGCACTCAGTATGTTCAGCAGATCTCCCGGGCCGGGAGCTACCCTTCAAACGACTGTTTCAGAAAATTCAGAAATGTTAACCAATATGGGGGGTACTTTACAAGTCAGTGTTTGGTAAAGATGACAGCAAGAAGAAAAGGAAAAATAGTATTTTGTCACAATAGAGGAGTTTGCAGTGACTTACAGTAACAGTTCCCCTCCAGGTGGGATATGTAGAACAGTGTGCCATCAGTTCCATTCTGTTTCATGCACATATATACCTAAAGTGATTGCGTGCATAGGCGAAAAGTAAAAACATTGAAAATTCATCTCCAAAAGTTTGGTAAGGCTTTTAGTTACACCATTCAGACAGTCTGGGAAAATAAATAGGTTTCAGTTGGTTAATTTTGCCATATGATTTTCAAATTCTTTTAACTCAATGACAAAAAGTGTAGAATAAGATAATGTAGTGGTTGGTTGACAGTTTTCATTCAAATGAACAGTGTGCTTCTTTGAGCAAACCAATGAGAAGTATACTAGTATTGAATATTCAGTTAACAACTCAGGATCACTGACGCCGCGGGCAAGGTTGTGTTCTGTTCGTAGGTTATTTGTAACTACAGTGTTTCCTTTCACCAAATGCTACAATTCCCGATACCTAACAAGGAGCGACGACTTGAGTAGCATGTTTTTGATACACTAGTGAGATCTGTTCTGTTGCATATTCATTATGTAGGTGGTTATAGTAAGAACCGTTAATTTTCAAATATGATTTCTGTTTTTTACTGTTTTTATGCCAATCCCATTGCTTTCCGAAGTAATTACTGTCATTTTCCTTAATTGAAAGACATAGTCCGTTCATGTACAACCTCGCGTGTACATTTAAAAATAAAGAAAAAGTTAAGATCAAACATAATCTTATCTTTTGGGTTTTTCAGTACACGTGCAATCACTTTAACCTTAGGAGTGAGGAAAGTGATGGGTTTCATAAGACATATGATAGACTTAAGTGTACTGTAGACGGATATTATCTCGCTGCCACATTTCAACTCATTTCATTAACCTCTCTCTTACAAGTGATGATGTTTTCCCTTCTGACCTAAAGATTGGAGAGATTTCACCAATATTTAAGTCTGGTGATGGTTGGCATACCTTGATTTCTCTTTTGTGGTCACATTTACAAACTCCTGAGCCAAATGTTTTCCAAATATATCAGAATAATTCAACATTTGTTGAAACGGGTTTGCACTTTTCCGCGTTAATCCTGCAATGCGATTCCACGTTAATCCAGCAGTCTCGTGCCAGGGAAGCAGGCGTTTGTTTTTCAGAAAAAAAAAACAGTCACGTTTTTTTTTTTAAAAGCGATACTCGCAGACGCAGAACGATAGATTATTAAAAGCGAGGGAGGACGGTAGCCTTCTTTTCAAGAAACAGTTTTCTCACAGACAGAAATTAAGTTACAAGAACAATTTGTTTGACCCAAACTTTCAGAATGTCAATTGACTCATCATCTGCAACTCATCTTCTGCATACTGTTCCGGTGAGATGATGTTAGGGCTGATGTTTATTCATGAGTCTGAATGAGAATGATTTAACATTGTAAACGCCCCATTTCCCTTTAAGCCTGCACCTTAAAGGTCGTGTGACATGCTTCTAGAAAAGAGCACCCTTCATTCAAAAAAAATCCTGAGTGGGAATCTGTCGGAATTCTGTTTATATCTATTCCCTTTTTTGAGGTATGACTTTTCACAGTTTGAGAAAAATGCAAAACAGATGACGTGGAGTGTCGCACAGTGTTAGTTTTTCTTTCGTTATGCCTACATATTTTGCCTCCGAATTACTTAATTACTGAGTTTCACATTAGTGATATCGATATTTTTGAAGAGGAAAATACATGCTTCCGAAGTAGAACCCTCTGGGCATATAAAATTCTCAAATGTCCTTGAAATGAAGGTTTATGCATAAACAAAGGATTAACATAAAACATGTCATAGGAGTCCATCTCTTGAAGTCACAGATTTGCATGCTTAGCCTGGTTGTTCATGATGCAGCTTTGAGACACTAACTTGCTTGTAAATTGGTCAATCTTTGACAGATTTTGATGGAATTTGTGGCTCTTTTTAATATTTTCAATGCTGAATGCACTCTATACTCCAAAACATAATTTGTATGTCGCACGACCTTTCACCCCTTATCAGTTTCATTCTGTGTAACTATCACTTCAGTATCATCCTATGTTGTGATGATCGATGCAGTCACACTTTCTTTACTGTGTGTTTCATATACATTACACAGCACTTTATAAGATTTTTTTTTTTTCGTGTAAATGGACAGCAGAACTTCTTTAGATCAGGACCACTTCCCTTGTGCATATAGTGGCATCTGGTGGGTGACTAGATTTATATACTATATGTGTAACATATTTCAACATTAGTTAATTCACATTGTATACATACACATACCCCTTGCTTAAGTCACTAATGCATTACATTTAGCCTTAATTGCTCTAAATATCCTTGAAATTAATGCTACCACAGCACCCTCTAAGGTCCGGCTGGCCATCGTTTGCCTTTAGCTAGAGTCTCCACAATGTGTGTTGAGTATAGAAATACCCACATCAGTGAGTGGTGGGGAATTAGTGAACACTATGATACAATGAAGATTCAAGCTATGTAGTCATGGTGTTCTTGATGGGACTTAACATGTTTATAGTAATTAGCAATTAGTTTTGAACCGCTCTATTTTACTAACCACATCTCAAATAATTAAAAAAAAAAAGAAACGGACCAGCACATGTGCAAACACGTTTGCATGCTTAAGGGATCGCAGCTCCCTTTGCTGAATTTCAATTACCATCTCTTATTCTTCTCCTTTAATTTTAATTCCTTCCCCTTAAAGTTGACTTTAAGATTATTTGCTGATGAGCTCCTCTGTGAGAATATTGTATCGCGTGTGAAGTCAATTTCGAATCCAGCTGTGCTCTCGGCCAGAACGCGTTCATTCGTTCATTCACACCAGGGTGAGTGAACCATCTTGGTGGTGGCATGTTGACATGATCTGCTGAAGCAATGAAAGGAGTCATGAATAATTCATGCACTTTGGCAAGTTGACAGGGGAGTGAGTGAATGATCACCACATGAATGTTAACACTTACATTCTACATTAATGAAGACTTTGTGTGAAGTTTTTCACACGTTTTTGCTATACATTGATTTACATGGTTATGTGCATGCCATGCCACCAATTTACATTTCAAGGACATCAAAATGAGTTTCTTAGGTTGCAATAGGAGCATTCACATCGTAGACATATACAGTTCCAGAACACGTTGTGTGACTCAAGCAAACTACAGACGAGTTTGGGCTAGGCCTCAGGGGGCATAGGGCTAGAATTAGTTTGGACAGCATTCAGAGCAAGGCCAAGTGTATGCATTAGTGAAGCAAGTGGTAAGTATAGTCACTCGTGAATACCCACACCAGGGAGTTGTGGAGATTCTCCAAAAAGCCTAGAATATGGACATGATTCAGTGTGACTCCTAGCATTGTCTGCTACTAGATAGACATGCTTCCACAGTAGAAAGAGGTACCGGTACAGGTACAGGTAGTTAAGAAGGGAAAAGATTCATCAGTGCTCTTTAATATCCCAAATGAGCACTAGGGCGTTACAAAAGGGGCATGTGCCCCATGCTCCCGGCACATTTTGGGGTCTTCACATTTAGTATAAAAGTCACAAACCGTTGTAATTGTACTGACATGGATAAAAAAATGTTTTGTCACTTTTGTGTGGTAAGAACTGTGCATTCCGAAATATTGCACAGTACCTTGGGTATTCCGGTGTCATGTCATGTGTTCCTAAGCTAGTTATAGGCCCTGCCACGCAGTTGCATGCCTCAGGCCCTTTGCATGCTTAGTCTGGCCCTACAAAAGAGGCAACTTTCAAGATATCTGCAGCTGTATAGCCCTTGCAGTTGTGTTTGAACTGGGATCCACACATTGCTATGCACTCATTCAGCTTGTTCTCCAAGGCTTCTCCAAAATGCCCTGCATACATACATTGTGCTCCTGGTTTACCTGCTACCGATATTGGTCCAACATATTCACACTTTGTTACCCAAACTTACCTATCACAGCAAGAGGCATCCCCTCCTTTGTTCCCTTCTGCCTCTCAAAGTTTTCATAGCCCCTGATTAATCAGGAAGGTCTGTTGTGAGAAGGGGTTTCGTAATTAATTTGTTATGAGGAACGCATTTGACCCAATAACAAAGTTATCAGCCTGGCTGCATAGACTTATATATTATTGGCATATACAGTCAATGGTTAAAATTTTGCAGTAGCATGAGGAAGGTGATTGATTGTATGTAGGTAGACCTGTGTCTGGAGAGATAAAACAATCTGTCATTTTGTAGTGTGTATGTCTGTTCTTTTTTTCCTTTTTCCTTCTGGTATGACCTTAGATACAGCGTTCTAATTTTTCTGAAATCATAGGTACATGTTTACTTTTCAGGTTTTCATTGCAATACTGATATCGGTGGACTGATCAATTGTTGGCATATTCTGAGGTACAATGTGACAAAGTCAATGGATTTGTGTAATTGTTGGCAATATTCCAGAATTAAATTGTAACGCAACATTAAATGCATAGATGAACTAAGAGAGGGAGCACCAGGGCAGATGAGTTGGTGAGAGGTGTAGATTTCAGGGACTTGTGGAGGGAGGGGTGGAGGGATGGGTGGATGGAGATATGAAGAGAAAGGAGAATAGAGAAATGGTGATGATGGGACGATTAAGGTCATTTGTTGGTTAGGAGAAGAGGATGAAATAAAAGGCCAGAGGAACGGGGGAACGAAGAAAGGGAAGAACGTGGGACGAAGGGTAAAGGAAGAGAAGGTTGGAGGCAGGACCAATGAAGACAGGGATGAATGGATGAGGGAGGAGATAGTGGAATGAAGAGTGAAGGTTGGATGGTAATAAAAAGCTGGAGACATGGATGAATGGTGGGATGAGTGAGACTGAAGAGAGGGTGAGACGACGGATGAATCAGAAAAGAATGATGGCAGGGGGAAAGATACAGGGAGGTTGATTTACCTTTCTAACTTACTGATAATGAAAGTGAAATTTAGCATGTAGACTTATGTTACAGCTCTAAACGAATTGTCAGACATTTTGCAACATAGTTTGTTGGTTTAGCCAAGTTACAGCTGTACGTTCTCCCTCACCTCATATGCATGACCTTTAACCTGAGGATTTTACCTAATTTAGAAGAGCCTTCTTATGGCCCTGCGTTTTGCCCCGAGGAAATGTAGACTCAGTCACTTTGAGGTACTAAAGTGCATTGACAGTGCCTTTTGACTTGCTGAATCGTTAGCGTAGCTCCGAAAAATTATCTTCAAACAATAACAAATCTAGACAGCTGGAATCTTCCTGAGTTCAGCTCTTCTTTAAAGTAACTTGCACCCACCGCGTTGCCACTTCGGAGTATCAACATTCTTTTTACGTTGTTGCAGTTTGCCTCTTGGGACGTTACCATGATATAAATTAAAAATTAAAATGTATTTTTCAGAACAATCTAGCAAAATAGCTATTAATGCAAAAATGGTCGGTATTGAACATTGGTTGTCTGGTACAGTGTCGTTGTGTTAAATGCAATTGTGAAAAACAGTATCAGGCGCACTTCTCTGTCAATTGCCAAAAGGTACATCATAATGTCATAGGGGTGAATCTGGGACTTAAGAACATCTGAATACAAGTGTACTCAGAACTGTGTATTGCATATGTATAAGTCACATTGTACAGCCTAAGTCTAAAATTAATTCTGACAAGACACATTTTAAATGATACTAACTCACTAAAGACTACTACAACCTTACAGCGCATGGTCTGATTTCCCGTTTCTATATATTCGATATTTTGTATGTGATCCAAACCTTTTTCTAGGAATGACTTTTCCTCAAGTGTACAGGCATTATCATTTGGGTTGAATTTCACGAACAATGTCAAGACCAAAGTCTCGTAACCATATCATTTGCGGATATCACAATATCGCAACAACACCATCGTCTAGGCAACAAAGTCATCACCTATATATGGTCTCTGGTATTACACACTTAACCTGCTGTGAAATAGCCAGTTGTGTACTAATTATGGAAAGCCTATACTACCTGACACATAATTCTTCCTCTTCGAGTTAGCATCACTTCCTACTCAACCCGTTTCTTGGGCTTCTCACCACAGAGACCAATAGCCTTTGACAGGTCAATTTCGAATGCAGGATGAAAAATAATACTGTTTGGTCATTTATAAGTCGACGAGGCACAGGATGAAAACCAGCTACAGTACTGTGGGTCAGTGTGTCATTTGCAATGTTCTTGAACTGTAAAATGTGCTAAATTTGATGTCAGCTGTGACTAGGGCATATTTTTACTGTACTGTTTTTTTGTTTTGGACCTTGTGTAACATCAATGTAGGCTCCATGCCACACAACACCACAGTGCACTTTCAATACACTCGAGCGTATCGCGCCCGCTTCACAGATACCTAACCTCAGTAAATCTTCTTCAACACTTCATTTTAAGATGGGTGACATGTGGAGGAATCCGAAGTAAGTGGCGAAAAAGGATATCCCCCTAACTTGAAGGAGTATGCCCTGATGATCTATCTTTTTATGTGTAGCCGTTCTGAAGAGGTGTTCCGATGACACGCAGCGGAGTCTCCATCTCCTGCAAAACTGACCTCAAAATATTGAGAAGAGTACTTCAAAGTTTGTGCATGATCATATGATTTCAATCGTGTGCTCTCCTTTTTGCCTTCGGAGATGTACGTGATGCGTAGAACCTCGACAGTGTCTTTGCATCTAGAGTTCTAATGAAGCCATGCAAAGGCAGCCTTTTTCTCGCATCTGCAGTCTCATCGTTGAGTAGCAAGAGGTCAGTTTACAATATAGTGCACTCACTTTGAGATGTTTTAATATCAGGCAGTTGGTATTCTCCCTGATATAGTAATCCTCTGCTTCAATTATATTTCTTGATAGTTTGAATTATTACTTGCAAATGGAATTGGCTCCTTTTTTCTTTCAATGCACACAAATCAGTGGAAGTATTTCTATACATGTTTCGTGGTCAGGGAGTTGGTTCTATTTCAGTGCTTTGATGTGGCACTTTTGAACTTAAAAGCTAATCTTCTTTTATTTTCTTCACCCCTCACATACCTGTCAGGCTCCACCACTATTACAGCCCTCTTTTATCATGTTGAAAGTTGACAGTTATAACCCTGTTGCATTATACCAATGTCTCCCCAATTTATGTGGAATATCGCTCCTCACGTACGCCACCAAGTGTTCAAAAGTGCTGATTGGCTTTCCTAAATATGTTCCTCATTTTCATGGATTTTTGAGTTGTAATGTTCTCTCTTGATCTCTTTAGACTGAGTCCCTTGCTCGTCTCCTAAGAACATCACTATCTCCGGATTCTGCAACAAACTCCCTTCTTCTGTGGGAAATTTGGGATGCTTTCTGCCCGAGTTGGCTCCTTCTCTTTCTTACCCAAGTTCTGTATAGATATATGTCTTGCACATAAATTGTCCACCTCCTGTGTTTCCTGGCATCCCAATTTTTGCTTCATGTCAAATTTTTGTGCAATATATGAGTTAGAGTGCAATACTGTATATATGTGTTAGAGACAGGTATCACCATCACTCATAAATATCCAAACCTGGTGCATTTTGAAATCATACAGGAAAGTGACACATTGGGTAATTCACACCATAGACAAATACTTACCCTTGCTTACTTATGCATCTGTTTGAGTTTACTCATAAAAACATATCATCCGTATTAATTGGCCTTCTTCGTAGAATGCTTGCTAGAAACATTCAGAAAGTGCTTCCTTGAGAATCCTACCACAGTTGATCCAATGTTTTCCAGATGTTTAAAATGCCAGCTAAGGTTATACTGTAAGGGCATGGTACAGTAAGGCTGCATTTGAATACAGCTCTGCGAAACATTATTCACAAGGTAGTAGAAAAGAAGTGTGAAAAAAAAATGAAATAGTGGCTTCAAGTTTGAATATTTAATACTATGGGACGTATAGGCAACCCTACTGTACAATACAGAAAGAATAGATGTGGTGAAGTTAGACTGACAGGGAGACATTTCATCAGGTCATTTCAATGTAAATTACCTCAGTAATGCTTCGCTAACGCCGTCTTGTGGCAAGAGCACAAAATTGCAGTTTTTTTCTCTTTTATTCTCAATTTCTACATTCTGTGGCCGTATGTTACCTTCTCTGGCATTTTCAAAGATTCAGGAACTGCCCTTGTTGAGATCCTCCAGTATTTGTTTGTCCTGCGATCAAAGTGCACTGTGATTTGCATCACTCGGCCCAATGAGGCCGAGCCTACATGTAGAGGGCACTACCTACTATCTAGAGCTTTATTTGGGTGAAGTGGAACAATGCATTGGTGTGAGCAAAGGGTTTCTAAGGACATCGTCAGTGCCCACACGAGTGAGTTGTGGAGATTTGCCTCGAACATGAAAGTTGAGGAAGTCACTGCAAAAACATATTGGGAGTATTCTTATACAGTGAAGTAGTCATTCTATCATCCATTGTGGCCACATAAACATACAGATTGTGTGCCACCGTATACCCTCATTAATTTACCCACTAAAATGCCACTTTTGAATGTCCTCCCCCCTTTCCCCCATACATGCAAGGACTAGCATATCATGCTGGTGGTAACTATGATTTGACAGCTTACAATTGTTGTTTTTACATCACATTACATTGACGATGTAGAATTTTTATGTAGAGTGTACGTGAGTTTACAGAGGTGATCCCATTCCCATGAAAAACTTTTCGGAGCATAGTTTCATCAGTCCACCTGAATTTTCTAAATATTCTCCGCATGTTTTCTTCCTTCATCCTGAGTTTCACTTTATACATCTGCACTTTAAATTACACTATTTGACATCCACCCAAAATAATTGAGGGTGATGATGATGATGATGATGATGGTGATGACACCAAGCAACATACTGCACCAAAAGAATACAAGCAGATTGACACAGTTTCTTCACTTTTTCCATTGGTGAATGCATTTCCCCCTCGTACATTATCTAATGGCAGTAAATTGCATTGACAGCTGTGCACATTATGGAGTTGACACGTCAGCGTATCTTATTGCCAGTCTTTCGGTGCAAGCAAGCTTTTACTGCAATTATACCAGTCTGAGATGGGGGTTTTAAGCTGCATCCTCTTTGGAATAATGGGAGCCTCAATTTTCTTCATCACCGAAACCCTGGACATTTGTAAATTCCTTTAATGAGATGTTTCCCCTGAAGTAAAAGAAAGCGATCACCAGCTACATTATGTGGTATGAACATACCATATGCTGTCATGATTGAACAAATGTACATACTGAGATCTCAATGCCCAGACCTTGTCTTGGTGAAGAATTTGATTGCAGTCAGACTGCAACAATTAAATGTGTGATTGGATCTGGGTCCAATTTTGTGAACTTAAGGTTAGCCCACGGTATTCAGTCAGATCACGATCTCTGTTTAAGTGTTACGTGCATGATTTGAAGATCCTTAAAGGTTGCGTGACATGAAAACGGCATTTTAGAATATTTGCTGTATTGATGAAGAAAAATATGGAAAATAGCCACAAAGTTGAACAAAGTCCATGGAATATTGACAATTTTACACAAAAATCCATGTCTTACGTCTGCATCATTTATAAACGTTGGCCGAGTATATGCAAATTTATGACATCATGAGAGGGACTTGCATGGCGTGTAGTACGTTATCCTCTGTTTGCTTTATACTTAACTTCCTCTTAATTGTGAACAAAAATATAATTTTAGACACTGTGCAACACATCATGTCATCATATTTGCATTTTCATCAAACTTTGAGCAGCCACATCTCCAAAATGGTAATAGCCACAAACAAATCCAACAGGTTTTCATTCAGGTGTCGCTCTGTAAATTTTGCGTAGATCCAGTTCTTTCCCAGGTGCATGTTGTGCAACCTCATTAGTTAGAAAATACAATTCAGTAACTGAAAATTGTCCCATAGAATGATTTCAATTTTCAACAGTGTGGCTGTCGCACTTGAACCTAGGATCTTTTAACTAGGTCACTGTGTCATAACTCCAGTAGTGTTTAGTGGATACTGGTACAGTAAGTTGTTGCCAGCTGTCACTATATAAGATCAGCAGATTCAAGCCTGCATGATCCTATATATTCAGGTGGGACTGAGCTGTCACATGATACAAAAATATAAACTTGAAAAATACGACGATCAGACCGGTCATCCTTGGCATGAATGCTGCCCTGCTTTCATACATATCATGCCAAATTTGTCCAAAAGATATATGCTTTCCCAAAAGTTCTTGACCTCAGACATGGGACAAAAATTCAGGGTGTAAAAATTGGAAGCATCAGGTCTATCCCCTGAGATGTGGCGAAGGAATCACAGTAGAACGTTTGGAAATGTAGCAAAGTTTGCGCAGCTGACCGAAGCAGTTATTGAACTATAGTATTTTCAGGATCTGTACAAGATATTTAAACAACCCGCTGCATCGTTGGCTTTTTAATTCATCAGATGCACCTTCATGCCTCAGTCTCCATCAAGTGATGCATAGAACGCACATGCACAAAATTCGGCATCCTCCGCACTTCCATCGTCACTTTAGGGACTGACTAAGTTATCTTTTGTCCGTCCTCATCTGTTGTGACTTCCAGCGGGGACACTTTTTCCCCCATCAAGCAATATTGTAAGCAAATATCATCGTGGATCATATATTTATGATCGAATTTCTCAGGGGAAGTTGCATGTGTATGTTGGTACCTTTTGTAGAAAAGCTGACAATAACATAGTTGTATCCAATTTGTCAACCTTTTTTCTTTTTTGGTATATCACCAAGAGAATTTTAGAGAGATGCAAGTTCTCTACTTGTGGGAGGAAACTTGGATGAATCAACCCTCAAGATGGTGCAAAAATCTTATGGACAGCCCTAAAGCATTGAGAAAAAAATGTCACTAAGTTTGATAACTTCCCTTCTTGCTTTTGTAAGCTTGTAGAGGGAGGTCAAGTATGGATAAAATTAGATGAAGCATGGATGCATTGCTCATACCACTGCTTGAAAACATTCATCGTGAATGTAGCGATGGATGTACCTTAAAGATGTGATGATGTAGTAAGTGAGATTGACAGGGCCATGGGAAATGGACAATCATTTTCAATGAAGGTAATTCGATCTTGAACCGTCCTGGTAATCACTCAGTTCCTTCCTCCAGGAATCGATGCCTATTATGAAGAGGCAGGAGGTATGTGGTTTATGTAGCTAGGCTGCAAAATAGAACCATGGATGAAAATTGACCAGCGAAGGAGTCAAAGACTGTAATAAGATGACCACATGACAAGACCACAGGTCACACACCCATAGTACATGTCCACACTCCATTTCCTGCTGGCTGCTTGCTTTGTAGTAACTTTGATCAGAACAACATATGTGTGGCGTACTTGGACGTGTTCAAGTGTCATGTGAGTTGCATTTTTTACATTGTAGACATGGCACATATCCCTGCTTACATGCATAGTTCAACCCCATGCAACACAATCCTGAGTAAAGTTTTAACACCATGCCCTCTGTGCACGATCGAATTGGCCTTGTCGGGCTGAGCACTGTGACGGTCGCAATATGACTGTGAATATCATTTAATATGTACAGCAGTTTGATCTTTGTTTTCAAATGTTACCGTACATTATCCGCTGATCAGTGCAAAATCGCTTGAATTACTATTTTACTAAGATCCTTACTTACCTGTCTCAGTACAACAACTGCACTTTCATGTAAAGTGTCCAATGTACTGTCAGCCTTTCAGCACCATCCTGTTAAGTGAGTACTATATTGGACATGAACCAGACCAGTGCTCCCTTTGCATTTTGTCCTCACTGAGTTGTCCAAAGTGTTCAACTTTGTTCGGTGATGGTTTGAAAAAACTGTTTCGTGACATAGTCCTGTTTCCAGTTGTAAGAATTTCTTAACTGCCTCTCAAAGTATTCACTTTTTGTCATTTCCAAACTTTTTTTTACATTTATCTACGTGCGTTATCACACAATAAACTGGAATCTAGAAATCCTCTTGAACCTCCACACTCCTGGCAAATCAGGATGACAGAATGCGAAGGTGAAGCTAGTCTGGTAGTAGACCAGACAGCACTAGAAGTGATGTTAAAAGGTTACCAGCAATCTTGGTAGATGATCTTAGTACATGGGAGTGCATTATTTGTGTCGAGACAGGTAAGTGAGTTGTTTGTTAATAAGCAAGCCGGGTGACTTTTTGAGGTAATCACTGGTAATGGTCTCGGCAAATGTCTGGAAAATATCCGAGAGTTGAAAGCCTCTCAGGAATATCCATTGAATGTTTAAGTATGTTACACCGAGATCGAGGACCATTACATCTCTTTTTACATTTGGAATGCTTATGGCTTTTTGGCGAGGTAATATGCCGATGTAGAGGATCTGACCTACATATGTGTAGCTAGATGTGGCTGTATAATCTTAGTATTAAAGTTAAACTATGTCAGTGGCCTGGCTGTTATTGATCTCTGATGATATTTGAGTTGCACGGCCCAGGATGTGCCATCATCTTTTAATGAATGGAGGGTATCGAGGGTAAACAGAAACTTATTAGTGCTGGCAGGTGAAAGACAGTATTGTATGACATTATGACAAATGACTTCTGGGATTGTGCTAAAAACACAATACTTGAGTGTCGTTTTTCTTTCAGAGAATGAACGAATATGCAGAAAATTCTAATTGATGTTAAGTTTTTGCAAAAATTGCAAAAGTGAGGAGTATGGGTTCTACATTACGGAAAAGATTCTTAGCGAAAACCCATTTTATACACAAAACCATAACACTGGCAGACAGGCTGATATACAGTCACTGAGATTTATGAGTCACATTAAGCAGAGGAAATTAAGTGTCTTTTGGCTCTGATGTGATGGGAGAGGACAGTGGAAGGAGGGTGTGCTCAAAGCTCAAATGTGCAATATTTTAAAGCGATTTCTGTATAGTGAGAGACATTCTCTTGTTATGTAACAATTTGAAAACAAACTGCTCATTGCATGTACTGCGGTATGTTGACAATCTTTATTGGTTTAGTTTGAATGGATTGATTGCAAGTGCTATGCTGTCCTTTCAAATAAGATCAACTTATGCAGTTACCATAGCAACTAAAGCATTCTCTGGCTCAGCTGGAAATGACCAAACTCACCAGTGAAATCCCTCAACCTCTCACACATAGACAGATAGTATTTGTTTTGTTTAGAACCCCTTTTAAAGTAGAATGTGCTGTTTGAAGGAGTAAAAATAGCCTTTACGGTTGGTCTTCCATCATTGCCGGTCATTTGATACCAATGTAGATAACAACATGCTGTGCCAGGTTTCTTTCATTAAAAGTTCCATTAATTAGAGTGTTAATTACGGTAGAAAGAAGAGCGATTTAGTTTTTTTGGCTAAAAAGTTAGCAGAAGTTGACCCTGTATTAAATATTTTGAAAACATTGTAACATGAAATCTCAATCAGGGTAAGTTGCTAGAACTTCAGATTTAATGTGAAGGTTTTCCATTTTGAGTAGATAATAGCTAGTGATTTTGATGGAGGTTATATGTCATTTGAGGTCACCAGAGGTTACAGTCTGACCCAGAATGCGAAACATTCACACTGACGGATGTGGACGGAATTGCAGTGCTAAACGGGACTGTGGTATCACACTAGTAATGCACAGTGTGTATACTGCTTATGACAGGCGTAGTACTATAGTAACCTAGGGTCGTTAAAGTAGCACCGGTATCCCAATGACTTCTGATTTACAAAGCGTACAGGACTAAACACACAATTCAGTCTACGACTAGTGCGACTTTAAGTTTGTTCGCTGACTTAGATTCGACTCGGGTCAGACTACTGTAGCCTAACAGTTACAACTTCCCTACACTTGACTTTAGTTCCAGGAAATTGCAGAGACCGTACGCTGATCACGTCATCTCTAGGCTTAGAGTGGATAATTTTGAAAAAGACAGCACTGTATAACACAACCATTCGTCAGCTTGATCTTTGTAAAACCTGCCTGAACTGACAGTGAACACATCCAGTAGAGTTAAGTAGGTTCAGACCCTCGATGCTGTATGCATTCAGTATATGGCACACGCACACAAACAAATTATGGTGATAAATGTCCAAAGTTATACAGAACAGCTCAACTGTTTCCACATGTCATATTTCTTTTAATTGGAATATAAAACAAACACTTTGTTATTATGCAGTATAAACCTGCTGAGTTGACTACCAAATTTCAAGATTTTGTCCCTCTATCAGAATAAAATGGAGCCAAAGTCCACAACAGTGTATTCTAAAGATTTCAGAATATCATTGAGGGTTGAGATTTGATTTATGATTATTAGTTTGATTTTAACAGCTGTTTACAAAAGGATGGAAAGAGTGGTATTCATGTTTTACAGTCGTTTTGTCGTGCAAACCCTCAAAAACGTTTGTGTTTACAGTTTAATAGTCTATAAACTGTTCCAAAACCCATACAATTATTGTTATACTCATGTAGAAGTTCTTTTCGACCATTTTTCACTGATTATAAATTGAAAGCAATTTACTGTAATCATTGAAAGCAGCTTGTAACATCTACTTAAAAAAGTGCTTGTACATGGTCTACACTCATTAGACCTACACTCCACTTCAAGTGGAGTGTCAAGTATGTGGGCCATGCACGTAACGGAGCGTGGCCTGTTCGGGGGTAGTTTACAGTATGGAGGCTGACAGATCGTGGATGAATGGAAATGGCTTATATATGGAAAACTTGCTTTACAATCCGTCCCTTCCATAAACAGTGGTTACGGTATCCATAACCACATTTTTCTGTTCATTTCTGTTGGTCAAAGGTCACGTGAGGTCAGCAGAAGTCAAAGTTTGAAAACCTCATAGACGTGGTATCTCAAGAAAAGTAAAGCATATGAACTTCAAAGTTGATATGTTGGTTGTCCTTTACTTTTCATAAACATTGGCAAGGAATCACAAAGTCCTTTAACTGTCTGGTTTCCTTTTGTGGAATTGGCAAACTAGCAGGGCATTCAGTGGATCAAATTCTGAGCCTTTTCCAGTTAGGTTTAGTTTGTCAATTAATGTCAAGAATGTTAGCAGATGCAGCTGTTATTGCCAATCTGTGCTCATGGTGTCATTTAGGTGCACATGGACTGTCAAAATTAACCAAAATTTATCAGTTGTGTAAATTTTCAAATTGATCAATTGGTATAGAAACTCATACACCACTTTATGAGCACTGTTTTTTTATGTATATCCTTCAGATGGAACTTTCAAAAACTGATCAATTGTGCAAATTTTCAAAATTGATCAATTGGTATAGAAACTCATACACCACTTTGTGAGCACTGTTTTTTATGTATATCCTGCAAATGGAAGACACTTCGCGACCATTAGTGGATCTTATGCACCTCAAAAAAAAAATTCCTGGATTCCCTCATTTGGAGGGAACGATAAATTTGTAGGATGTGTACAGTACCGAAGTGTGGGAATGTCTTTTCCCTTGTTTGTTTTCTTTGCAATAATTTTAAATAAATTTGATCCAGCTCAACAAGTTTCCAATCATCCAACCAAAGCAATGTCAGAGGAAATACCAGATCAAGTCATGAATCTTATCATATCCTGTAGTTCCTCTGAGGTTTACATCGGTGGTTTCGCATTGTTTACCATAGACGACTGTCGGCTTCACTGGAAACTGCTTTCACAGGAACTTCTATGGAGAACACCGGCCATGAATGAAACAAAATTAAAATCCAGAAAGTAGCATTCAAGATTCAAAACTTTCGCATGCTACCTTCTTGACCTTCATGCTGGGGGTACACGATAACTCAGGACATGCATGTTTGAATACAGTAATATGGGATGTCTCCTCTCTTTGGTTGATAATGCTGTTGAGGATATTACAAGAATGAATTATTTGTAGGTTTTAGCTGCATTTACAAAAAAAGACGAGTTTTGGCATTGGAGGTCACAGCTATTTCAAGCAGTCAGCTGTGTCTGATTTGTAATACAAAATGTCGTTACTTCCTGTTTTTCAACCTTACAAACCTGAAACCCCACATCAAAGACACAGACTAAAATTTCTCGCAGTCATTGCAGATTCCCCCAAACTTGGTTTGGGAATTAAGTAGTGATGTACTCACCAAAACCTGGCAATTGCGGAAGGATGTTGGCCAGATACGCACACATGCAGTTGCGAGATGCTTGACCATAGTCAGTCTGGAAATGTGTAGCAATAAGAGGTGAGGGAGTACGTGTTATGAATATGCTAATACTGAAATTGCATCAGTAATGGCATTGTACCCTTCTCCCCCAGTGATATATTTACAGAGTGGTAGAAATTTGCACAAATTGAAAATATCATGGCTATATCTGACAGTTTTTAATCTGACTTCTAATGACACGATATTCATAAAAAAAAATGGCTAAATACTTTGAAATTGGTGTGCGTTTGGACACTTTCAATACTACACATTTTGTATTATTATTTTTTTTTTTTGTCCTTTCAAGTGTTGGTGTTTTCCATGTTGTGCTACGATTTTCTGCGATCGCGATCGCACGTTTCCGTTTTCAGCAAAATGGTCAAATCTTTTCTAAATGGTGATCTAAAACATACAATGCCGTTGGCCACTTTGATATCCATTCTGGTCTAGCACCCCTCCTTTTCCAATATATACTACCCAAAAGTGTAAGTTGACTTACATTTTTTTTAGACTTGTCACTTTTTACTGGTAAATATACTCTGATGGATCATCTTATAGAGTGAGGTAAATCGAGGCAAACTGATGTTTCATGGATATTGACATAGTGCATGCAGTATGTACATGGCTAGTTGAATCTGAGGATGTCTGAGGATGTCTGAGGATGTGAGATCACCATATTTTGTGTGCAGAACATGTTTGCCAAGTTGTCAACCTGGAGTTGTTAATCGTGGCGGTATCAACCCAGCTTCATTATTTAGGCATTTTGCAAAGAAGAATGTCTTTCAGAAGCTTTGATGCATTGACAAATCTACTCCTTAGTAGCTATGCCAAACATATTGCCATGACATGTATTCAACTGTCTGCTTCCCCTCTCCCACCCATCCTCCCCTCCCACCCATCTTCCCCTCCCACCCATCTTCCCTTCCCACCCATCCTCCCCCTCCCACCCATCCTTCCCCTCCCACCCATCCTTCGCCTCCCATCCATCCTTTCCCTTCCGCCCATCCTCCTTGACATACTACTCATACTGCATGTTGTACCTACCAGTTGATTTCAGTATCACAACTGGGGATAATAACCACATTCAGCTGATGTCCTATAATTGGAGGTCTCTTCGATGAGTTGTCCAGATAACTTTAATTCCCTCATTCTTCTGTAATTGTTTAAGACTCTGTTATGTATGATACCATATATTCATCCCTCCTCTCCATCCTCCTATCTTCCCGTCTTTTTTATTTTATCTTTGACCCATTGTCTGATCTTGTTTTCCTTTTTTAATCTCTTCTCCCTCAATGACAAACTCCTTCACAACATCTCTCAAGTGAATCTTTTTTTTTTGTTGTCAAAGAATGCAATAAAGCCTGAACCATACAGTATAATTACAGGCTTACAGACACCGGGACTATATTATTGTAATGGCAAACAAAATTAGCAGGCATCTGAAATACCCTCATGATTTCTAGACCAGCTTTAATACCAATTAGCCTCATTAGTACGGGGGTGTGCATGCTTTCTCTCGGTCATTTTATCGCTGTTGCAAATTTGGTTCTGGAGCTCACACAAATTGCATTGTTTATCTAGTAATGGCATGTGCATACAACAAGGTATAGCAGACTGTATTTAAGGAAACGGTGTTGACTTGTGACAGAAAAAACTCTAGTAATGTTACAGTTGTGGAACTAATAGCATCTTTGTGGGAACATTCATGTGCATGTAAGTTAATGTTTTTTCTTGTGGTGAACAGTAAACAGTCGTTGCATATCTCAGGTTTACCTTGGGTATCAAATTTCCTGGCATTGTTGCTCCCTTCACAGGAGAATTGGCAACGTTTAAGACTTTTGAAGAATCACACAAATTCTTTTCAATTTCCAATTTGCCATTTAGTGTGAGAATTAATGGATCACATGGTAATCAGGTCAAAGTTTGAGTCCCTTGTGATGATTCAATATATTTGCATGAAATTCTTTTGATGACTTGGGTGCGTTCCCTTGATCCTATCGTTACAATGGTCTTTCTTCAAGGACATACAGGGGGTGCTGTTATGACACGTCGGGATCTGATCTACAGTAGTCAGAGATCCTACTGAAGGGGGAAATCATAGCTCTATAGTATGTATTTTCATCATAAAATATGGATTTATGCTTTCAGATCCTAAAATTTGATCCTATTGCAGACATGATCAACAGTGACCTTAGGACGATCCAGTCACTGCATCGTCGTGAATGAATCTTGGGGAAAGGCTGCTTGAATTTGTCTTAATTACATGTCATAGCACCACCAACAAAAGATAGTTTGCTTGATCCAAGTTTTGCTCATCGCTTTAACTTAAATGTTGATCACCAGTTCTTGATCATCAAATTGGATCAGCTCTGATCCAGTCTCCTGACTGACTTTTCCATCTCATTGGTACTACAGTATTTTCTTTTCTGCATTCCTAATTTTGTCCTCTATATTCACTCCTTTGATGATGGGACTTGATCATCTCAGTGTGCACTGGACATCGTTTGGCCGATAGATACCGCTTGCAAGAATTCTTTCTAATGTCCCTCTTTGTCCCTGTTACTTGTAGGTAATAGTAGAACCAATTCCTCGCATCACCTCCCTCCCTGGTACTGTATGTGTTTCGGAGAGGGCAGTGCAATTTCTGTTACTTTGCGATGCCCCCTCGGTGACTCTTCGCATCTGCCATCAACCCTGAAAACTTGGCAAGTCAGGAAAGGTTTTCTCTTTTAAAGACAGAGACTCATTGCCCCAGACATTTCTACTTCTCCCAACCAGTAAGGTCTAGTTGCCTCCCACAGCCTGTGCAAAAGTTCCTTCATGTTTGTAAGCAAACCAATGGACCCCTGTGTATGCGTGTGTGATATGAGCTACACTGCATCATTCAAGTTTACTGTCAATCAAAGGGCAGAACCAATAAAAAATTTTGCTTTTTCCCAGCCACAAATTTAGCTTGCGGTGATGAGTGACTGCCTTTAAAATGTTTAACTGTAGGCAATGACACCATCATTGTAAGTACCTTGATCAGTGAAGATGCTATGTGTCCCGTCTTTCTGGAGTTAATCCGTCTGCTCAACTGTTTCATTTTCTGATATTGTTTGTTTATTTGCAAGCAATTAATTTCCATTTAATTCTGTATTTTCTGTCACAGGCCTCAGTTTTTTGTTGTTGTTCTGTTTGAACCACTGTCCAAATGTATAACAGTAGATAGAACGATAATTTTTTTGTTTCTTGTCGTTTTTAAAAACACCTCAAGTGCTCCTGTGCTCTTTTCCCACAGATCGTAAGAGTGACCCAGTCTGTAGTGGCTGCTTGAAGGACGTCTCATGGACCGTGCACAGGTGTAACGTCTGCGACACGGAACATGATGCGGTCATACAGGACCACCAACTGAAGTGCACAGTACATAGAAGATTGGATATGGAAGCAACGTTACATAAAGGTTTGTGTGCTCATTATCGTCTATGCTCGACATACATCAAGGTACGACATGCAAGACAAGTGTTTTCATCAGGGTTCTCAAGTTGAAACTCTTGGGTGATTTTTGGCTTGTGCTGCTGGAAAGTGTAAGACCTATATTGTTAACAGTCATGTCTCTACATCATGCACCTTTCCTCATTATGTGCCGCTGTCTTACGTTCACTTTACCTGCCTATCAGATTCTTTTGCCATATTGTCTTGAAATTCACTTCAAATGTTACCAGTGAAGGATTGTGGAGCCTCTCCAAAATTTTTCCAATGGGAGAGATAAATACACATGTTTAAGCTTGGAGACGTTCTTTGATGATCCACAGTGCTCGAATTTTTTCTGTTTATGACAGATCTCCATCAATATTATTGTATCCATCAATGTATTGTTGTTTTTACTAATGAAGGCACTGAGTCATAGTTTTTGGTTCCTTGCGGTTGCAAGGGAACCTATGCAGTCAGGTTGGCATGTGTGTGTGTGTGTGACACTTGCTTCGGTACGCTCTAACTCAACAAGGGAAGGTTGGATGGAACTTGGATTTGGTACATAGATTTTTCATAGGGAGAAGGTGTGCCCTATTGTTTTTGGTGAAGGTCAAAGGTCATTTGGGAGAACTGGGGGCAAAAGTCTGTTTTGCTTGGGTACGCTCTAACTCAATAGGGGAAAGTCCGATGAAAGTCAAATTTGGTATGTAGGTCTGCCACATTGAGAAGGTGTGCCCTATCGTTTTGGTGGAGTTCAAAGGTCATCTGGGAGAACTGGGGGCAAAGTCTGAAACCTTGTTATGCTATGGATACTCATATGTTCCATCAGTCCCCCTCCAGTGCATCATGGAAGTACTGCTTGAGTTAGCAGTTTCTTGATCAAATGAAAAAGAAGCAGTGTTGTTTGCACTACTGTTGGTGGTCACACCAGACAAGTTTTGGATTGATCAGTTTACCTCCTCGTGCCTGAGTGCTAATGTGTGCATTTATGTAAGTGTCTTTTCAATTAGTGAGGTGAGCAGCACAATGAAAGAAAATAAGTCAGTTGGTGTTCTTACCAGTTTAAACTAGACCCCAGTAGTTCCCTCCAGGGCATTCTATCAGTTTATTGGACTTTAAAGGGGCATAGATGAGATAAGCCATATTGCAATTTGTAGAGCCCCTTCTTTAAATGAGAGATTCACAGCTGTTTGTGTTTTGCAAAATGAATGGGATATTGCTGTATATTGCAGTTCAACATCTGCAATTCATTACATTAATTGAAATGGCTTTTTTGATATTTATGAACTCAGGCATATCATTTTACAGTATGTATATTTCAAGTGCAAGGAACCATAGTGCCCATAGGCTGTTGTGAAATCATGCAAAATATTTCTTCTCTTACAGATTGTATGTAATACTGTTGATAGTTGGTCACATTAGTGCTGTGGAAGTGGTTCCAGGTGGGCACATGTTTGTCATGTTTGGGGTCCAATATCTGAAATGGGCCATTTTATAAAAGCATGAAATATGTTTCTCTCTCTACAGATTCTATGTATTGCAGTGAGAGTACCCAGGTTACCCATGAAAAAACTATCCAAAACAGAAACATCTGTTTCCACCACACTTTGTATGAATTCATAGTAAGAATGTTCTGACCGAGTTGTTGATTGTCATGGTCTTTAAGTAATTATAGCAGCCTCTGCCAACAAATCATAACCCAGTTTACTTCATTATCTAGCTGTACAAGGTAAATTGCACAGCCATCTCTGACTTACCTTTGTCAATGAAACCTGTAGTTCTCCTTTTCATTTCTTCGAGAAGCGAACATATTTTCCATAAAGTGGAATTCAAAGCTCCACATGTAGAATATACACATATTTGGCAGTGCATTTTGGCTCCCCTTCTGTTCATGCTAAACAGAGATTGACCTTATGCAGATGAGATAAGAATCAAGTTGCCAGGAAGTGGGGAAGGGGGGCGGCTAGAGAAGGGAGGACAGATGAGATTGCATCAGAGAGGTTCATTATTGTATAATTTCTTAGTAAAAAACATGTATTAATGTTTTAATTATTCTACAGTAGAACAGGATCCAAATTATGTAATCCCATTTCAGTTTGAGTCCGAAGCTGCATGATGCTCCCGGGAGGGGGGGTTGATCCTTTCTTTGAAGAATCAAAAGAATCATTACTGGATAACCTCTCCTTTAGTTCATGTGTTTTTTAACCACACACGATCTGAATGATGTATAAGCACATTTCAATTAGAGTCAAGAGTTTAATGTACTCATGAGTTAATTTATGTACAAAATCACTTAATCTGCATCTTACTTTAGAAGAACACTTTCTTCTCTTCGGGGGCATCTATCCCTGCTCGGTGCTCATTCAAATTCATTCTCAGATCTGTATCAGACTTATTCTTTTAGAAAGGACTCCCACCAAGCATTTGGTGTTGAACATTGGAAAACATGTATAAGAAGTTACAATAAATTAGATATTCCTGATCAAACTGTACGATGGATGTATGTGCAAGTCAGTTGTTGTAGAAAGTTCAACTTTTGTTTCCTCTGTGCGGCCTTCAATAAAGTACATATCAGTATAAGCAGACATCAGATCATGAACAAAGATCAAGCCGGCGACCGACATTTGACAAAACTTGAGCATGAATGTGAAAGAAGTCACAGACTCCACGTCAAACTCAGATGTTCATTGGTCTCACTTCTCGGGAGAAATTTTAACAAATAATCAATTTATGCCATATCCTCAAATTTTGGAACTGTTTGGTCAGAATTGCCCTTTGTGGCTAGGATAGTCAGTTTCTGCCCCCATTTTTTGCAGGACGTGAGTCAATTTTTCCCTCAGAGGAAGATTCCAAAAGAAAGGTATTAGCATCTCTTTTTTTATGTAACTCCCATAAATATACCCTCCTTTTAAAGTGGTAATCATCGTTTGGGTCTCTTATTTATGCTGAGTGCTTCTTTCACGTAGATTACATCTTTCCTATTCGTTTGTCCTGCCGGATGGATGATTAAACGTATCCAATTATTTTTCAGTGCTGTAATTCATCCTATCTAAGTACCATTTAGGTCCATGATTGTGCTGGTGTCAGATGATGGAGGCTGCCAAACATTTTTTTTAAGAACTGGTTCGTCAGAAGAAATTAATGGTGTATGAAACATTAGAAAGCCTCATGATATGTAAGTTTCTATTTTTTTTTAAGGATTATCAAAACCTCTTTTCGCAAATTACGAATCTGTAATGTAATATTGTTTTCCAGTGAGGTATACTGCCCTGACCAAAAACAGTGTAACTGAACATTGGTTGGTAATTTAAGGGGTTGATGTACTCTCCTGATCAGCCACATTATATGTCAAATTATTACCCTACGAGTGAAACCTGCAACACTCAGGAGTGCACATTCTCTACAATCAATGTTTAGAGCCTGGGTCTCAAATAAGAATGGAGAAATAAAAAAAGGAGATCGATAGAAATGACTTCTGCTCATCTCGTTAACCTGATTTTGATACCTTCTGGCAGAGAATGGGGTACCGCACAGACAGGTGATAGAGTATCAGTCGTAGGTCTTGCACTGTTCTCCAGAACTGCAGATAGCTACAGTAGTTGGGAAGATCATCTCAGAGTTGAAATTCAGATTTAAAAAAAAAGACAGGCCTTGCTCCTCACTGACATGATGTACAGTACATTGAGGTATCATTCTGTGATGCCTTTTGCCCCCTGGTAACCTTCAGTCCTGCCTCAAACCACCGAAGGCTCCCATCCCTCCTCCCAAGTATCAAAATGTTACTCAGATGTGAGGGTTTTCCTCACTCCTCTCATACCTACAGTATATCCTCACTTCAGGTGCACCATGCTTCCATGTACTACAGCATTTTTTTGTTTACCTTAAACATAGTGCCTGACCTAGCTTCTACATTACAATACTGCCCTCTATGTTATTGCTTCAAAATCTGTGGCATTTTGAGCTTAGAAGTTTGTCTCTTGAACTGCCTTCTTTTTCAAAGAGAAACTTAATATATTGACAGTGACACATTTGAGTGACGTCCATTCAATAGCTGTTTTGAGTGCAACCGCATAGAACCATTCAGAGCCTGACAAAGTTCCTCAGCTTCTGTACTCCTGCACCTGAATAATGTATCACATTTGTCTTCTGTTTTTATGAGTGCACACTGTTATGGGGTGAGCCACCTCTTTTGCCTCTTTGAGTCTCCTCAAGTCATTAAATCTATCAATATTGTCACATGTGATACTTTTGTGATTTATCCAGATCTGAAGTGGCACAGTACCTCAGTAGATTCCTTGTTGAACTTCAGTGTTTGATTTGCATGGGAGGGGGGGGGGGGAGAGGTAGATGTATCACTTCTTTTACCTTGTTATCCTTACTTTATTCCAGTGTCCTCACGGAGGGAAGGATAGGCTGTCATTAAAGTCACTTCTGATTTTTCACTCTGAATAAATGTGTCATACATCCATAGCTGCCATTGTAGGCAGTCACTATCTCGTCACTGATGTCCACACATTGGATAACGTGTAACCAGTATCATGGTACCGTATGTGTCGCTGACAGTTTCTGACTTGTCACATTTCATTGAATTAGTTATTTTGTGGGTTGTTCTCCCCCCCCCCCCCCCCATCTCACCTCATTCCCATTAGTACTGTATGTTGTTTTTAACTACCATACATCTTCTGTGCTATGGCAGATTGTAATAGGCCTTAATTCCTACTGGCCACTTTCTGCTTTTCAGAAACAATTGGCAACATTACTGTAGGAAGTGTTTCTTTTCAAAACTGCAATTTTTGATACTCATTAATCCAGTAAGTTATACATATTTGGGATAATTGCCTTTTCCCAAATTTATTGCAAATTATCGCAAACTTGCAAATGAAATGTACAGTACTATGTCTGGCTTTGTCATATGATGCCATATTTATTGTGATATAGATATTTTAACAAGCCTTTTAAATTTTCATGCCTTGTTACCTAGAGGATGTACATTTCCACTAAGTAGAAATTTTAGATGTGACATTTGGGCTTTATGAAACTTTTGAAATGTACTATGTCTGGCTTTATCATATGATGCCATATTTATTGTGATATAGATATTTTAACAAGCCTTTTAAATTTTCATGCCTTGTTACCTAGAGGATGTACATTTCCACTAAGTAGAAATTTTGGATGTGACACTTGGGCTTTATTAAGGTCATAATAATAAATATTTCACTGTTCTATATCAGTACTTGGCCTTCGAGAATAGTGCTGTATGTTACATTTCCTGGTTTGTGCATGACGTAAGGTCCATTTTGTCTGCATTGCTCTGATTCGTCACCACTGTCTTCCATTTGGATGCACATCATCATACTGTACATGCAAATTTATACTTCACCATTAGTAAATGTAGGCAATGCATGTCGTGAATGTATTTGGGCCTCTGCTTGTCAGGTTTTCTTACTGCAGCGCAAGGCCATTGGCATTGGTTTCCTCCACTAAGTAGCTTTCCTCAAGTACAGTACGCATTTTTAAGGTCAGGTACATGTTTGTTATACTGTTCCAGAGGATGTCACTTAAGCATCATGTAATTACATACCTCTTCAGATATAAAGTGTAGGGAAAGGTCCCCAACCTTTACTCACCTTCATCCCTGTTTTATCTTTGGTTTCCTTTCATGTTTTCATAAAAGAAAAGTGACAATGGTCAGAAGAAGATATGACATGGTCTATCAAAACTAGTTACAGCTGCAGTGCTGGAGCCAGAACCAACTTTATGTTTTGGGGAGGGACAAATTTTGTGAGGTTTCATGACTGAGAGAATGTGTGAGCAGGTATATCCCCCGCTGATGGTGTGGCACTGTGGCCCCTTTACCCCATCCCCTCTCGGATCCGAGCAGTATTATGTCTGTGTTTTATCTGAAGTAAATGTTTTGTTATGGTGGGCATGAGCATTTTCTTTATTAAACTTGTTCACTGATGAGGGATGTACTGTAGGTGCAGGCATTAAGGAATGTGTGAATGTTGCAACCTAATGTCCTTCCATTTGTCAAAGTTTTAGAAAAATAAAGCTGAGGAGAACTACAGTATGTTTTAACATAAAGACAGTTATCCTACCATATTTACCTGGAGTTGCTTTCCAGTGAGTGTGCTAAAATATTGAACGGAATCTTCCTCTAAAAAGTAGTTCAATCTTGATCATTTGTAGTCCCCATCGTAGCAATTGACTGATCTGATTTTATATGCCTGGTAACACTAATACCCTATGGGAATTAGGTAAATTCTGTGAAAGACAGTTGTCTAAGCAGTAACTGGCAGATCCCAGCAATGGAACCTAACAACGAAGAAAAATCACATTTACCGAGCTGACTAGCAACGTTATCTTTAACATGTCATGAATGCTTATTCTACAAAGTGGATAAGAGTTTCTGGTATTTCGTGCCCTTTGAACAAGTTCTAAGATGAAGATGTTAGTTTTCTTATAAGTCCAAGGTAACAAGGTAGTTAGTATGTTTCTCTTCCCTGCATGCCCGTATGCTTCTTTCTCCACCACGTGAATTCTTTCTTTCTTTCTTGTTTGAATTTTAAAAAGTAGGATATTTTGGTGAAAGCATCTTGTCCCAACTGCAGATATCTTTTCTCCTCTCGTATCTCTAACGATGTCTATTTCCAACATAGCACTCACCAATACGGTAATGTGCTATACCATTATACAGTGAACCATCTGCTTGCTTTCTTAAAGCCATCTCATCCTTCCTTTTCGGGCTGTTCCTGTGCATGATCACTGCCAAATTTAGTTCATGATTTGATAGCGCTGTCGATCAGATTTACCCTCTCCTGCTTCTGCCACATTCCCCTCCCCCTCGAACCCCCTCCCCCCCGTTCATTCTGGACGAGCAAAACCTCCAAAGTTGACGAGACATATCTCAGCCATCGCAGCTATGAAACCGATTGCTTTGACTCTACTTCTAACTTTACAAGACATTGCTCTTACCGTGCATCAAGCATGTCAGCAGTACTTAGCCAACTTCTTGAAATGAATATTTTACGAGCATAGATGCAGTTCCAGTTCTTGTGGGAATTGGACAAAGATTCACACTGTGGTAATGAAAATATGGTTTTAAAGTAAGGCCACTCTAGTGTATGAATCATATGTCAAAGTTATTCAGGTAGTGAAATTCCTGGAAAGTTTAAGGCCATTGAGCTCAGAAAAGATTTTTTTTTGTTCCATTGTTAAAGATAATAGACATCACTTAATTAAGAGATGCTTGTACAAACTTTTAGATGGTGGTTGATATTTTGCAAACTCTACGCCCTTAATCACGCCCCCTTCCCCAGAAGTGTTTACCGATTTCTTCTTTTGACGTAACCGGCTCTGCGTGGCTGGAGGTACAAAAGGAGCCCTTGTTAGCTTTTTGAGGCCATTTGTTTACTTGGTTTCACTTGAAAAAAATGTTTGCCCTTGAAATTTGGACTAAAATAAAACAAATGTAAGAACCATCAACATGTTAATTTTTTAAGCGAAAACACTTGTGCTTGACCCCCCAGAGTGACCGCTTAATGGTAATCACAGGTAGTGCTGCCCTCTAGAGCTGTATTTCTCTCTCTGAGAGGGAAATAGGGTGTTTAACAATGTTCTACTGTAGCTAACAGCAACATAGAAAGAAATAGCTTTAAAAGCATTCTTAAACCATTCAGGCTTATTAATTAACTTTTGCAAAAGCTTCATCTCCTCGAAACGTCCTGCATTTAGGTAATCGTTTGAATTTTTGGTTGGAAAAATTATTCTTGAACATCAATCAAACTGAATTTCTATCTGTGAGAAACTTACTTTTTGAAAAGAATGCCACTTCTCTTTCCTAATTTTGAATAATCTATCATTCCGTGCGTACAAATATCGTGATATAATTATTCTGTGAAACAAGTGCCTTTTTTGTCCCAGTAATTATAAGGATCATACAGTGGGTATGGTTGTGAGAAAGACTAAAAGCTATCTTTGCTGTATTTTTTCTCTGCCATGAAATGAGCCATGAAGTCACATCCATCAAGGATATTGAATTCAGGAAACTTACTTGACAACCAAAAGTCTGTCCAAGTAAATTCCTTCATTTACTTCATTCGTCACTTACCTGTCTCATCAGAACAATGGCACATCCATCTACAATGCCAAGAGTGTTGGTAACCTTTGATACCAATTCTAAGGCCATCCAGGGTAATGCTGTCCTAGTGCTTTCTTCTCATTCCTCCGTCCTCTTCTCCGCAAATTTCTATCTTTTTATATCTTACCTTTGGGACCTCATCTGGTATTTAAGATTTTGTGAGTTTAACTAGATTTTTTTAAAGATCTTTGTAGAACCACACAAGAAAATGTGTTGAGTCTTTTTGGCAGCTTCTTTGCAAAGAAAAATTCTGATATTGTCCAAAAATATTAAGTGGCCATAGTTTTTCAAATCCAGGAGTTCAAATCTACAACATCACTCCACAGAAGTTGTTAGGAGAAAATGAAACAAAAAAATTATAAAAAAAGATGTGAGGAAGTGCAGCTTGATTTAGGAATTCTTACCTAATCAGTGACCACCTTAAAATATAGTATTAATACTTAAGAAGTCATTTTACATTTTGAAAGTTTTGCTACCTCTTGATCCATGGGTCCAAAGAAAATAAACGCATTGACATGGTAATCTCGCCAGAAGCTGAAAGTGAGGGGAGTTTAAGCATGAAGCTAGAACTGTTACATTAATATGTCCTAGGGTTTTGAGGTTTGCTGTCAACATTACTTTGGATCCTGGAATTGCCACATCCATCCTCCGTATTGTCAACAAGACATTTTTGTATCCGGGGAGAAAATATTTGTACAATTTGCGTCAGTTTGATATGCCACGGTGGATTATCGCCATGCCCTCGGGGTGGTGCTGCGTTGAAAATTCAGTGAATAACTCATGCCTTAAAAAATATTTGCTGTTTGTTGTTTGCCTAAACTTTGCCAAAAGCTCACGATACATCAACATTTGGTCTTGCCATCCATTTAGTGAAGTGAAGATTAATTAGAAATCATTTTACAAATTAACTGTGTGATTTTGTTTTTTTTCCATCTGTATTTGACTGTATTTGTGATGTGTATGACGAATGGCAAAGTCCAATTTTATTCCAAAGGCTACAACCTGGTTGATATTTGAGCAAAATATTTTCCAGATCATATGTGCTAGAGATCACGGTGATGTATTATTTTGATGGGGCATTAAATGTCATGTGTCTGGTGAAGGAATCTTGATTTTGCTGGAAGTTACGTACATCAACAGTGATGTAGCTCAGGTATATGTTTGATCCCAGGAATCAAAGCTAATCGGGGAATCAGGATGTTGCTACTGTGCAACAACAGCCCTTGTTTAATTCAGGCCATGTTTGTTCTCCTGAGTGGCTTTTGTAGGACATTATAGGACAGGTTTAAGAGGAAAAAGGCTTCTTTGTGCTTTGAAAGTCACATCATATAGTATTCAGTGAGGAACTGTAGTGGGTGTTTCAGTTTCAACCTACCATTAGTGCACATCTAAGTTACAAACAGTCACGACAGTATTGGTTTTATTTTCGTAATAACTTCATAACACTTCAACTTCCAGCCATTGTTGTACAGCGTATCACCATTTTGGAAATGTATGACGTATCACGTGCACCGGCAATACTAGCTGACAAGTACAGGTGCATGTGTGACGTCACGAATCACGTAATTTCGCAGCAGCATGGCTACTTGCGAGTGAATAAAATGTAAACTTCTAAATACTATTTTCTTGGAGGTGAATTTATTGTCCTACGGAATAGTGTCCTATTGTTTGAAAAACTATATTTGAAGCATCAGGACGATCTGGGAGGCTGTACAATGGTTCTTCCCTTAGAGAGAGCTGTATTCAGCAGGTACAAGACTATGCCTGGTGTTTTGGTGATAGTGACAGAATGTAGGCCATCACATGTGACCAGAGCAGGGGGAGGGGGGACATATGTGCTAGCTTCAGAGAGGCAAAGTAATGCATATGTAGTTGATAGATGTACAACCCCCCAAAGATGATGCATGGGTATGCTGTATGTGTGACAATATGTGATAGCTAGTTCATGTACACGTGGAGATAAATTTAGTGTCTGTTGCTATACTCTAGAGAAAAATTCTTAACCCCCTGGGAAACCATAACCAGTGGGCTACAGAAAATAAGACGGATATGATTCTCCAGTCCACACATATGTACCACATGTTCAACACATACTTCACATGTGTACCCCATGAACACACACTGCCCACAGACACATACCACACACACACACACATTCCCACACACACATTTGTATAGGAAAAGAAAATTTACAGGCATAATACAATTCATGGAATTAAGAATTAAAATTTTCTATCCATTGAGCATCAGAGATGTGGCTATGTCTTTTCAAACATGACGGACGTAAGCACCCACTCAAATATATTTCGATCTCCCTTTTAATTTATAGCACTGTCCCTCCAACCCCTTAGAGTTTTTTGCTCCTTGTTTCCCTCTCTCTCTTTCATGGTGTATAATGCTCATGGAAGCCCCATTTCATTCCTCTCTTTCTTCAAGACTGTTCGCATGGTCTGTGGCCTCTTTAACCATGCAAAATAGGCACCCCATGTGTCAGTAAATGCACCATGAAAGACATCAAGCAGTCATGTTTGAACTAGTTTCTCTTGCTCTATCATTCATGTAGTACACTACATCTGTTTTGTGCGTTTTGGAATCATCAGGATTTGTCGGGTGTGCCGTTTGGCAATTTTAACACAGTTTAACGCCAGTGCTTCTCCGCACATGTGGGTTACCTCGATTGCATTGTCAATATGTACTTGATGATGTACTATTCAGAGACTGGCCCTTTTTTGTATGTGCTGATGATGTACGTGTATTCTTGTTTCTCATTATTTGTTATTGTCTGCATGTTTCTGTCATCTAGCTGGTTTTCATATTCAGGATCAAAGACTCTCACCCTGGCACTTCAATCATCCTGACAGAACTTTTTCATGTGATATTGATAAGAAGCAATCTTGAGATTGACTTTCTCTGCATTATGTTACAGTGTGGCGTGATCAGCAGATCCACTGCCATGGGTTAGGATTCATTGTTTTGAGAGGATTGGCTGGTCCAGTTGTTTTGTTGTTGCATATTCTAATTGGACAGGGTTTGCTTAAAACCATATGACCTTTTGTTTTGTGAGCAACAACATCTAAGGAAGTTTATCCAAAGAACTTCATACAACTAAAATCACTTGATAACACCAAAAATGGATGAAATGTATGCGGTCATATTGCTGAGGTTGTAAAGATGTTGCTCTTTGCTTCATTGGAAAGCACCTAACAGATACAACCCAAGTGTCTAATGATGGCTGGATGAATCATGTGATATATAGCATCTAACTTGAAAGTTTTTGATATTTCAGGAAGGTCATTTGAGGTCACCAGGGGTGAAAGTTTGGAAACCTTCCAGGTAATATGTCTCAGGAAGTGAATATTGCTGGAACTTCAAACTGAAATGGCGGTAGCTCTTGATGAGGAGATTTCACTTTTGCATAAGTCAAGGTCACTTGAGGTCAGAAAAGGTCATAGTTTGCAAACCCTGTAAACAAAGTGTTTCAAGATGGGAAAGTTGCTAGTGCTTGAGGTTGCCCCCTTGTCTGATGTTTTTAACTCTTTGAAAGCTTGAAACTTGCTGAACAGAGGTAGTATCATATCTGTATTCCCCGATAACAAGACTCCAACTTAACTGAAATACAGTAGGTAGACTATGCAAATGGTATCACATTGATGACACTTCACTGAGCATTGCTATTACACTGTACACAGAGCCTATCATGTATCCTTTTGTTCTAAAATTGTCAAAATATCTATCAACCTTCCAGATGTCCACCATCACCCCGCCGCAAAAGAACCCAGTCTCGGGAGGTGTGCACCCTGCCACCATTTATGTCACTATCATGGTCCTTGTCCTGGTGATGATCTTCATCGTCTTCATTGTGGTCTTCATCCTCAAGAAGAGGCGGAGGTTGAGGCATCCCGCCAACTTCCCGTTTTGGACAGTGGAGCTGCGACAGGAGGACAACACGTCGCTGGCCGGTGCCAATGAACCCAGCAACAACGGGGATGTGATGTACCTGGATGATGCTTACCTGATGGACACCCCGGAGAACTTCACCACCGCCGTTGATACCACGCATGAGGATGACCGCATTGGGTATCACACCCTGAGATGAAGTGCTTTATTTTGTTCTAGTGGCTAGATTTGTTACAAAGTTGAGAAAGGACTAATGCTTCTAACATGAAGTTCAATAGCTGTATCGTATCCTACCACAGTGTTGTATACCTACAAGTGAATTGGGATGGCTGGTTCACTTTTAACATCCTTTTGTAGTTCTACAAAGCCTTAACATTGTCACCGTATTGTGAGTCACACATTTGTGGAAAAGTTTGAAAAATTTAACTTTCAACAAAAACATCTAATTTCTAATTTAATGTTACATACAGTGAAACTTTTCTGACTTGAGGAGAGCTTGTATTCTAGGTGTAAAATGAAATTCTAACAAAAACTTGATTTCAAACTATGTATAAAAATGTTGCTTTAAATGACAAACATATTTTCCCAGTTAAGCAAGTAACATTTTATAAATCAGGTTCTTGTGAATTTTCTTATGTAAGTGAGTTATTTGAAAATAAGCTACTAGGCTGTTATATTGGCTCTTCTGTACCAAGACTTTGAAGTTTTGAAGATGAGCTCAGAGTAGTCAGAAATTCAAAGATTTCCTGCGGAATTTCGTTTATCAAATTTGCGTACATCGTTTCAAGCATATAGTCGTCTACGTATTTTTTTTTTCGTAAAAGTATGCAAAAAGAATTCATCACTTAATGGATCCTGAATACAGTGAGAGGTTGTTGATTGTCCTTTAGCAGCCAAACAGTGTCTTGAACTTGCTAGTATATGTTTGGGAATGTACGGAAATATCTTGACAGGAAAGAAGTATTTAGAGTTTTATGACAGCCCCCCCCCCTCTTTCCTTCCCCTGCTCCACAATAGTCCTACCTGGATTTTTGTGGAATGACAACAATCAAACATCTGCCATTTGAAAGGAACTATGTCAGTGACTACCACATTGCTAAATGTGCCAGAGTGGTTCCAGGTGAACAATTAATTCATCTCTAATTTTGTTAGTGATTCTCAAAACTTTGAGTTTTGAATTTTCATTCAGCGAACAATAAGTGCAGGACCATTTTCATAGGGTCAAGAGGTGGTCGGATTGGTTTGGCAATGTATTTGTTCCAGATTGATGGAACCAGGCCAACCTTTGAGTACTATTTCCAACCTGTGATAGCCAGGTTTTATAGGTTCATGGAGCTCTCATTGCTTTAATAGTTTACTTAAGACATTGTTAAACTTTACATGTAATTGAACTTTGATATTCCGTAGGAACGTCATTTGAGCCATAATTTTTTGTTTCTTCGATTTCATTTTACTCTATGCAAATATTCGTTACATTTAAGAGATAGACTTGCGGGAGACAAGTGAAGAAACTGTGTCACAGCAGTTTGATCGAGTTGTTGCTTCTTTAATGACAGCCCTCCATGAGGAAGGGATTTTGAGATGAAACGGAGGCAGAGAGGGATCAGAGGATGATGGAAACGTGAGATCATTCACATCAGAAATGTGATTAGGTCAGATCGTGTCAGTTCAGGTTAGTTTTTTGTGACCAAATCGTTGTTAGGAAGTTCAAGTCGTGATTACTTACAGAGGGGTCTTTAATACGAAACATTTTCGTAACTTTTTTTTTTTTCCAATACCGTCAAGTTTCCAGCAGCGATACGCAGGGCTTAGAAATTTTCTCGATGTTTTGCAGGTCGAAGGATCAAAACTGTCATTCCTTTAGATTGAAGAAGGGATCAGGAATTTTAGTGTCCATCATCAGATTCCCCGACTTCTATTTTCGTGATTGTTTTTAGTCTGTGTCATTTTGAACTGCATCTTTAAAGGGATTGTTGTTATAGCCACACAAATTTGCTTCTGTTTTTGCACCAAACACTTTGTCATCTGTGTTTCAGGGAACAATGTGGTAAGTTTTTTTTTACCCCATGTACTCTCATTCTTTGATCGGTGTAAAAAATTACAACTGTTTTCTGTGGACACAGTGTTTGCACCCTGATCATGGTATCCAAACACATCAGGTGTATTGGTGATGAACCTAAGAACATTGTGATGTTGATGCTTGAATCTAGTCCTTTCCTCTTAAATCCTCTAATCCTCCTTAGATCATGTACAGTATGCTGTGGACAGGCCTTGGGCTATCAGCCCGGGCCCAGTTTCCAATTTCAGGATCAATTGTGAATAGGATCTGCCTCTGATGCCTGGTCAGTTTCGTTCTATCTGTACCCAGCTCATCGATTGTCTGGGTCTGGTAAACAAATATCGGTCAGGTTGAACGTCTCTCTGACCAGCATCTTCTCTGATGCATGCACACAGAGTTGACCTATCACAGATTTCGAAGAATTGCTGCCATGAAGAAACGATAGCGTTTGAAATGCATTGCCATTTGCCGAGAATTATGACCGCCTCGATAATAAATAAGGGTAGAGACTTTAATCATTGTGGCAGGTATTCTCGTTGCATCACTTGAATGTTATTTCTGTATTAGTAAATGGTAGTTATGCTCATAGCTGCTGTGCCTTAACCTGGCAATCGGTAGTATCAGATTTGTAATGCATTGAAATTCTTGAGTGACCTTCTGACAATTTTCGGCTCACCCATTAGATTGCCCTTAATGAACAAACATGTTACATACCAGATGCTTGATTTAACACAAGCAAGGATTGGCTGTTAACATGCAGAATTGAAGTCACTGAAATCCTGGTTTTCATACCACACTAAGACGAAGTATTTGTGTGGTATATCTGGTTACCAACCTCATTGCGTTAGGTAATATTTGTCACTTCACGGTGATTTCCTCCCACTCAGGTAGTAAACAATAACACAGTGAAGAAGACATCTAATGCCTAGGTATTCTTGAGCTGTATTTCATATCGTGGCAGGGGATCTTATTTGCCATGTCCATAGGTAAAAATGTGTAATGAAAAAGGGAAGTTTTCTGACTAATTTAGTGTCAAAATACCATTTTTAGCAGCTTTGATTCATCTTGATTTGGCATGAAATGTTAGTCTGTTTGGTTCGACCTAGCTGGTATATGACCACAAGTTGTCTTCATAGGAGTCATACGAATGAGATGAATATGTCATGGAGGGGAATTCGGTTGAACTTCCATCATAGGTTGTATGCATTGCCAATGGAAAGTAGGTGATTGCCACCTTTGTTGTGGGAGACCAACATTCATTTTAATGTCTTTATAGATCAAAATCTGAAAAAAAAAATTGCATTTGTAGACTTGGTGATGTTCTTGGGCAGTAACGATATTTGAACTGGAGTTGTGCATTCATTCATATCAGTTGCTAATCATCATGTTGCAAGGGTATCACAAAGCATTCTATGTGGTCAATATCAGCTATCCCCACAGTCTTTGTTCCTCATTTTCTTTACAGGAGCCACAAGAACAATCAAATAACAAACTCAGACCATTAGAGTTGTTTCTTCTTGTTCCAACCTTTCCACTGCGAAACCTTCACTTTTTCTCTGTTTGTCAACTACCTATGTCCACACAGTTAAAACACATCCCTCACATAACAAGGGGTAATTAGGCTTTGACACGAACTAGGCTACCTCTAGCAAAGCCTAGTTCTGTCCTGCCCTAGCCCCCTCTTCTCCCTTTTACCACCCAGATATGATCGTTATCGTTTTTTTCCTAACATTCTCTCCCTCTGTAACACGTTACTTGTTTTGAGATGTTTTATGTAAGAGCCCTTATTTACTGAGACTTTGGGTCACCCTCCAAGTATATTCCTTATGAACTGTGTGCCTTTTTAGAAGTATATGTGGGTATGCCCTGGCAGTCTGGTATTTAAAAGTGGTTTTCCTGACAGTGTCTGAAGGAGACATTATATTTTATATTTTGTTACATTTCTTTCTTTTTCATCATTCTGGAATGTTGACATCAAAAGTGATCATAGCTCTGAAGATCTAAATGATGTAATATTCTCACACAACATGGGTTTTTTTTTTTTGCAGTCAGATCAGTAGGGAGATAAAGAGAGAAGTCTCATTGAAGAGTATTTTGAAACTGATGGCAGTATAACTGTTGCCAAAACTTTTCTTTAAGTGCACTCTTTCTGGTTTTTTTTTCATTCTTTGTTTGTTTTGATTTTTCCTTTTGTTGCTATTTCCAAGAATCACATTTCCGCTGGCTTCATTCATTCCTGCTCTGCACGTAAGGCTCTCAACTGTTTTCCCTCGAATCACATTCCCAAATAGCTGGCCACAGTAAGTAAGGGCGTGATAAAACTCAATGCTTACAAGCTTTCTGCTTATCCTACTTTCCTGTACTTTTGGACCTTATCCTACTTCTTTTAATTTGTTACTAAATTACCTGCATTATCGCATGTTGCCCTTCATTTCTTTTTACTTTCCCAACTGAACAAAAAAAAAAGAAAAGAAGAAGGAAAACAACGGTACATTACGCTCTTTAAATAGCGCATTATTTTCAATTATGAGAGGGGGAACAGAGGTGTGATAGTCAAGTTTGTCATTATAGAAATCTGGGGATATTTGGAACCAAAAATTTGCTTGTGCCCCAAGTGATGGAAGGGCTACGATTGGATGGTCCTGCTAGCACTCAGTCACTGGTAGACCTAGCCATACCCATGGGTAATGATGAAAACTACTCCTGAAGGCCTGAATATGATCTGCATAATCCTAATTTTCTCCTATTTTATTGTGAGAATTATCATCCTCCTTTTACCCTACTTTTTGTCTGGGTCCACTGGAAAGCCAAACTGACAGAATTCACATCCTGAATACCCACACCAGTGAGTTGTGGGGAATGTCAAAGGTCACATGTTCATGTTCTGTGTCTGTATTACTTTAAAATCATGGTACTTGCCAACTGTTTCCTTCTGTCCAGCCTATCCTACCTCATATATTGATCAGTATATACATATGTATGCTTGTCATGCATAAAGTAAGATTGCTGTTTCATGTGTGTAACTTTATGTGAACCCTGGTATTCATGTTAAAAGGACTATAAACATGCAGACAAAAGGGGAGAATCATCGTTTGGTTGGAGGGGGGATGGCAAAAATGAAGCAAAAGTTCCCTGTGTCAGTCTTTTGTCAATATAACTTCCTTCAACTGGAAAGCTAGGTCTACAGGTAGAACACACACATTTCAAAACCTGTGGATTGAATGTTCCTTTCAAAGTGTGTTTGTCACTTCACAAATATGACTGTAGCAAGAGCAGTTGCATGAAATGGATAGCCTATTTACAATCCCCCACCCCCCCCCCTGCAAAAAAAAGAGGAGGGAAATAGTTAGATTTTTGACAGTAGCATTTTTCAGTCCCTGACATTTGTAAAAAAGCATGAACCTCTGGAAGAGTGCCTCTTGCCTCTGAATGATGTCGTAGCCAATCATGACACGATCATATTTGTTCTTTTTTTGTTTTGTTTTTGTTTTTTTGCTTTATAATTGACCAATCAGAAGATATGACTTTAAACTAATGCAGCTTTATCTCACTTTTCCTCTCTTAAAGTTGCCACTGTGAATCGTTGAAATGATGACAAAAAGTTCACCAAGAGGATTAAAGTGGATTCGTTGCTTTTGCATTGATTGGTAGAATTTGTAAAAGACAATTTCATTGGCCTAATTTAACTCTCTCTTTAAGTGATCCATTTTATGAACAGGGTGAGTTAGCAGGAGTGCTTTCTTTAAATTTATCCACAGGCCTAGCAACTGAGCTTCCTGCAAGAAGAAAGTGAAAATGGCTCTGCTTCTTCTGGTGCATTTAAACAATTTTAACGTACATTTTAAATTCTAATTTTGTTCACACACAAAAGAATTACAAATCTTATTGGATATTATGAGTTGAGTTCTTACTTTGAAACAAAAAAAAAAGATTATTCTATTTTTATTATTATAATTAATATTATTGTCAAATAATTAATATGTAAATAGTACATTAAGTGTACATGGACAAAACATAGCTAGCTGCTGTCAGTAGTTAGTACGTTAAGTGTATAAAGAATTCTTTAAGAAAGGGGTAAGTGCAGATAAGATACACGTAAGTACTAGAAATGAAAAACAAAAAATTATTCATGTCACATACTGAAAACAGATAATTATTAAAATGAAATAGATCTTACAAAATCATTGTTCAAAGTGTCTTTATAATTTCAATTTTTTTTTGTATTTATACTGTAACTCTAAGATGAGACAACTATCCACCTTTGTGACAGGTTTAGTCATCATGTATTTTACTTTCAGCAAGGAGAGGGGGAAGGGAAGCTCAAATGAAGAAGACGGGGGTAACTATATGCACATATTATATTTTCTTTGGCTACAAAATATCCAAGCTTGAAAATTTCTGTCCTAATTCCGTTCAGATTTGCAGAAATGTGTGTAAGTAATTCTTCTAAGTGAAGGGGGTTATCAGTCAGTTTCATGTAATCGGCAAAACAGCTGTTGTAGTTTTCTTGGTAACTTGTTATCACTACATGACAGAATCAATGTTTTTGTCCGTACATTTTGCTTCGTCACATTTGATGTTCGTTAACGTTCCGAGCACCTGTCACTCCGATGAGAGTGAGAACAAAGCAGTTACATTAAACGTTTAAGGTTACATTCCTGTCGCTTTGTCATTTGTTCTTTATTTTTTCATTCTTGATTTGCTTTTCGCGAGGTGCCAACAAGAATGGCAAAGAATTTGAACCCCGCTGCACACATGTCGTTAAATTTTTTGCCATTGTGTGAACAGACAAGACTTGGGAACCATGAACGTTTATTCATGATGTTCAAACCAGCCCATGATGGTGGGGAAAGGGTAAAAAATTGCTACAATCAGGTAATTACTGAAATAAGTGCCCCTAGGTGTCATCCCTGAGGGCACTTAATTAAATTTGCCAACCACCATATGATTGTAAACACAGTTGCATCAATAGCCAGATCTATCAATCTGACATTTCAAGATACCTGTTTTGTCACACCGAATAAGTTAACTTCACTCCTTTGATCCCAGTTTATTTTCTAGGTCATAGGTCCTGATTTTAACACAGCAGAGAATATCAATATTGAGACCAAGGTGTGTCATCATGCTGTTTTCTCAGAAGAGTGGAACTACCCCTAATCCATAGAGTCTTGGGACTATCATAATTTCTTAATATTGTTGGTCTTCTTCATATTTTGTCGTTATTTTTTCCCAAATCTAAAAGAGAAATTTCAAGAAACAATGGCAGCATTTCGTGCAAGACATCACTGCAAAATACAGGAAGATATCATTTAAAGGCAAACTGATACCGTAGGATAATTCACCAAAATTTCTGATGGTCAGTTACGTCTCCCAATTCATGACGTCAGCATAACTTTAAAATACTTGATAGTTCTCAGTTAGTGGCGCTATACAGGAATGAGTGACGCTTTGCTTAAATGTCCTGATTCAACTTTCGTTAGTCATTTTGACAAAAGACAGTTGATTTACGAGTCATCAAACCGTTTAAAAATTGATACTTCGGATGTTATGGTAGCAATAAAGGACCTCCAACCTGCTGACTGCCCCGTTAGATAGTACATTTACTGTATAGTGAGCCAGTGTTGATCAAGAAGCCCCGTTCATACGACACGGACTAAGAAATCCACGGCAACAGATTCGTCACTCAGTCGGTGACCATGTTAAATTAGTACTAGAAAAAAGGATCAGGACTGACAAATTGAGTTCCTTTTACCTATAGAACCATGTGAGAAAAAAAAAAAGTGAAGAAACACCTTAGAACCCGTTACGGTAATGACAACGTATGTCAAACAATCAGCCCTTTAAAATGTAGACTCTACGGAGTCTACTTGGGCTGGAAAGTTTCTGTTCCTAATCTTGGTTCCGCCACCTCTGAAGTAACATTCATACTTTACTGCTCTTCCGGAAGAGTGTTTACTCCCCACATTGATCGCTGCCCTCGCAGACTCTGGACACTCGTTTTAATGATGCACACAACTTCTAACTAAAACCATTGTTTTTTTTCTACCAAATTCGGTAGAAGCCAATCACTGCCATCGTGAGAAATGATGGGAGTGATGATGGGGAAAGGACCTACAACTGATTAGTTACGTAAATGTAATGGTAGTATTCTACTCTCCTTCAACTGTTTTAGGTCTCTCTTAGAGATATCCTATTTCTGCCGTGGGCAAATCTGGTGATAGGTTGAAAGTTAGCCAAGGTACCATTATTTTCTCTCATTGTTCGATCGCTGCTATTGGCTGCTATTTTCATGAGACCAACGCGTATTACATTAATATGTATTAACCGTATAACGTCAAACGTGACTATTCATTTGTACATAACTATAAGGAGTGTCCAAAGTCTTTCCGTCGGACCGCGATCATAGGGAAACGCGATTGCTAGATGAGTGCATATCTTCGGTTGGGTATAAGTAGGCTGCAGTTCAAGTTGTGAGGAATGTATCAAAGGAGGGGAATTCATTCGCCGAGAAAGACTTTGCAAAGTCTATTTAAAATGATGCTCCCTAACAAAGCAAAATGAAAAATGAGTATGCATTGTAACAACTTTGACTTTACGGTATAGGCCTATGCCAATTGATGTTGCATATCGATGAAATAAAATTACTCAGGGTAGCATGTAAATTTTAATTGCCCGATTGACTCAGGCCCACTGACTGAATCATAAAAGAAATGTGGTAACTAAGGCCTCGTAGAACTTTTCAACAGGTATAGCTGCCACTTTTAGAAAGCCGCTATTGGCCACGTTCACCATGCATTGACGCTTCAATTTTTCGCACCTGGGGTAGACTTTCAGCATATTATTCACACGAACAGAGGAATTACAGCCAATAAACTTTGTTGTTCGCACGAACCTAACCACTAACCCTGAAAGTATGGGTAATAACGATCACTGATTGGCTTGAATCTCGTTCGTGCCGGTAGTTCGTTTTGTTCGCACGAATTTGTTCAGGCGAATATCCACAATCCAGACATTTATCTAGAGGCCAACTCTACCCACCTTTCTCCAATGTGACAAATCGCCCCTCGGCTTAATGAGTTGTTCGTGAAATTCACCACCTGTTTTTAAATCCTATAAAGTTTCCTTAACAAGCATACTAGTGACAGACTGTCAAACTAAGAGGATCCCAATGTTTCACTTACAAAGGAACATTAATCAGTGAGAAATTAAACGATTCAATCTGTTTTTTGGGTTTTTTTTTTTTTTTGAAAATTCGTGACCAGAAACTTTCCATATTAGTACTTAGGCCTATTCACGTGCACACAGCCAGGACGACAAGTCAGGGTAGAAATTTAAGAAGTTTCTTTTTTGGGAAGAAATTTGAATAATTATACTAATTATAAGTCTTGCCATGTGTTCATACCCTTCACAATCGTCACAATCTTATTGATATAAACTCAATGGTCCCCTTTAACTTAAGATGTCGCGACGGAAGCTAGAAGTCCTCAAGTTCCCCATAATTGTTTGAAGGTGGATCCATTCTCCTACCATATATACCTCATCTCGCTGCTTCCATGTGCAACCAACAATATGATAGAATCGTGTACCATAGTAAGACAACATTTCGAGTTGCCGAAATGGCAATAACTAAGGGACAGTCACTGACTTCTATACCCTTTGGTCGGCGCCTACGCTTTTTCATGACCGCAGATAATTAAACCAACTTTCCTCCCTCCCCCCCCCCCCCCCCCCCCCATCGCAGTTCCTTATCAACTTTTGCAAGGAAATGCATTAAGATTTGGAACTTAGCAATTGACACACTCAGAAACTTCAATGTTGCCCGACACGGAAGGCTTGTGGATATTTTTGTCCTTAGTTGCTTATGTGTAAATCGGAAAGTAAGAGGCAACTTAGGCAAAATATTTGCACACAAAAACTGAGAAAATTTGATACGATCTAATAGGAGCATCGCCATTCTGATGACAGAGACGTTGGAAATATTTTTTTTAAAAGGGGGGAGGGACTGACCCCGATGAGTTGTGATCTTTGCCCTGGTGGAGGGGTGTCACGATCCTCTCCTTAGGAATTTTTCGAAGACTTAGAGTCCCTCAGACGCTGCTTGGTGCCACCAAATGTCTGAATTTGTATTAACTTTTTTTTTCTGATATTTCCAATTTTTTTAGCAGATGTTTATTATTTTGTTAGAGAAAAATGTGTCTGAAAAAAGTACCAAGATAATTAATCCTTCGGCAAGCACACATTTTGATGATAACGCAGCACACATTTGGCCACCTAGCATGGGGGAGATTATGCCCTGAAATTTCTGTCCTACCAGTGGTGGAAATAGCCCTTTGAATCAGAGAAGGGGGACAAAGGGTGAAAGTGTAATAGAAACAGGTAATGACTCCATCTAAGCGGAACGCCACCACGAGCTGAAGCGCTTAGCGAAGTTTTTTTTTTAAATAAAAAAATGCAACTCAGATTGCAGGACTAATGACACTCCTCCCTTTTCCTAAGCCCTTGTCTGCTTGTTGCTCCCAGCAAACTGATGTAGCTAACGTATGTTCTCACTTGAGATTCATTGCTTATCACACCGAGCGGAATTAAAGAGCGATATTAAAGATTAACTGCCGACGACCGGCATTGCGATTAAGGAATTAAGAGGAACAGAAAAATGCTGATGACAGGGAAGGACGACATTCAATTTGAAAAACACCCGATTTGGCCCTCATTTGGGGTTTTGCCGGTTTTATTAAGCTTGAAAGGGCTTTGAATACAGCTGGGCCAGACGTAAGGATCAAGCCGGGCCCCAGTTTGGCTATCCGTAATGCCAATTGCTCTCCAATTTCATGTATGACGAATTTAGCTGTAAAAACTAATAAATGTCACAGTTCCGTGAATTATAACAATGAAATAAATGGTAAGTTTCAAACAAAGATGATTGATTTTTACTCTTCTGAACCATGCATAGGTCCAAATGGGGAAAAGATTTAAACAAATGAGAGAAATCTCGTGCGTTAGCTACCCCTAATTGTGTATACTAGGCATACAGGTCATGATTCTTTTAGAAGGCAAATTGTACAGGCTTACGTCCCCACCTCAAATATTCGGTATAGACTTTCCAAGTAACTTTTCGACGTCATCATGACATCATACACATGGACTGAATAATTGACTGTCATTAATTGTTAATGTTTTGTTTGTTTCATGCAGCAAAATTTGGCCCAAAAATGTAAGCAGCACTATACCTGTTGATGTCTGACATAAGGCATGACGTAATTTCGATCCCCACTGTAAGAGTGCAGGGTCTTCGACTAAAGTCGCTGTAAGTCAAGACTGCCCCAATACAGTACACTGCGTACAGCAAAGACGCATAGCTGTAATATTGCTGATGTATTGTCATCACATCTGCATATATGAGGCTAAATGTAAATAAATGCATAATTACAGGGTACTTAAATGACTTTGGGTTGAGTTATAAGGAGTACATTGTAGATTTAGTAAACACTTGAGAAGAGCACCAAGTTTTCCGTAACCCATCGTTTTTTTTTTAACCCATCGTTTTTTTTTTCATTTTGTAAATAATTAAAGGGGTTGCTACACTTCAATCAATTTGTATTTATGCCATTGTGATGAACATTCACAGTCAATGTTATGGAGCTTCGAATAGGTAAAAGAAGTATAGACCTAATAGGACAAAAAGTATATATCAGAACAATCATTTGTATCACTTCCAACGTAGGATATAAATCCGGTTGTTTAGCAACTGATTCATGACCTAACCACGTGGGAGGCTCATTCCTGATCGGAGCCCTCATCGAGATAATGTAGAATTTCATATACTAGGTGTCCTAATCAAATTGTGAGTGATACGTCGAAGAACAGCCATATAACATGTGCAGAAGTGTCACATTTGGCCCTATAGCTAACTAACCCAATTCCATCAAAATCAGGGAGTTGCTTAGTGACAGAATGTATGGTTCCTGGTTCCAACCTTAATCCAGATAATGTTCTATGCCACTATGCCGCACTATATCATTAAAGGGATTGATTACTGAAGAAAATAATATGGTATAAAAAAGAGGGATATATTTTCTCTCTTTATTTGTGAAAACCATATATCAATAGCATGTTGAGTTCGAAAGTTATTAATTTTTAATGAAAGAATTATATCAAAATGTTACATTGCGCAATGGGGAACACTTTATGTCACGCAGGCACAACTGCATGATTATTCTTTGAATGTCTTTATGATCTTGGCTGTCTTGACGAGAAACAGTCATTGGTGGCGCTACCGGGGGGGGGGGGGGATGAGGGGGCATTTGCCCCTCCAGATTGTTTCCTTGCCCCCCAGTTGCCCCCCCCCCCAGTTGCTCTCACCCTTCCCAATCAGATCTTGTACTCATCCAAAATTAATTTAATCACAAAACTATGTATTGGCATTGGACTGAATAAGAACAGCTTACGGGGAATCATGATTGGTAAATGCCTAATTTATGTTACACAGGCTGCCAGTTTTTATATCATGCCCGTAGCCACTTCAACAGTAGGCCAGCCGGGTCAGACCAATTTTCTCTGGAATGTTTACTGTCCAGCATAAGGGAAGGGTGGGTAGGAGGTTGTTTTCCTAAATAGAGGAATGTCGTTGTTTTCCTAAATATAGGAATGGAATGGAAGTGTATGTAGTCTGTGCGTGTGTGTGTGTGTGTGTATACTCGGTGGTACCGCGAAAATGTGAAATGGTACTCCCAAAGAAAAAAGTTGGGAACCTTGGAGTACGGTCAACCGCAAAAATAAATAATATAAAAATAAATAATATACCTCTCTTGGGGCTTAATTTTCCATCCAGAGATATGCTAAAACCTCAGAGCTTCCGGGGGCTAATTGGCCCCTGGACCCCCACTGGGGCTTTGCCCCTGGAACCCACCAGAGGCCCTGAGGCGGGCCCCTATACCCCACTCGCAAGGCCTCGCGCTTCACGCTCGGTTTAGCGCTAGGCGCGAAAATCTTGGCCCCCCAACATTTTCCTCTGCCCTCAGTTTGCCCCCCCCCCCCAAGTCTGACATTCTTTCGCCGCCACTGGAAACAGTACAAAAGTTTGGAAGATGTGACCCCAATTTCCACAATATTTCAAAATTTAAGGTAAATCTACAATATACCCAATCTACATTTTCACTATTGTAAAATTTCAACTGGTTAAATGAGGGCTAGATTTAAAAAAAAAAAAAAACAAAGATTTAAGTTTGCAAAAAATTGTCACATGGCATGTTGGTAACCTCGAAGCAACTGGAAATCTTTCTTGTCCAGAAGACTCTGTCTTCAAACAGCAATACGGTTAGGAACAAGACACTGGCATCGGGTTTGGCTAGCGTCCCCCCTGATTAGCCCCCCCCCCCCCCCTTGTCCGTGAAGAAAAGCAGTGTTTGTAACTGTACAGTACCATGAAAATTGGACGTGCAGAAAAAATGTGTTTCTGAATCTAATGGACTAGTGACATAAAAAAAAATACCCGACCGAAATATTTAGTTTAACTTCCATGATTCCTTGGTTACGTTACTTCTTCTCCTACCTCTTCTCCCTTCTCAGAAGTGTGGGGGTCGTTTCGTTCAATTCGTTTTCTTTCCCCAAGGACGTATTTTAGGGTTGAGAAAGTGATATCGCGTTGTATGAACAACATTACAGAAAGAGGCAACCTCTTACCGTAGTGCGACCTCATAAACACACACAAGTCGAAGTTTTTACACATCACCAGTTAAATAAAAGGTTATCGCCTAGGAAGTTTTGTTTATTCTTTGGTTAAACCAGATTTGAAAATATCGAATGATGGATGCGCAGCAAAACAGAGATTTCATATCATATACCATAGCCAGTGATGTAGAATATAACAATAGCAAAGACAGACGCCGGTTCACAAGTCTCAGACGAGTGAGTATTTACAACATGTTTTCTTTGGCTAAAAACGTAATGCCAAGGCTGGGCTCTGGATCTTCACGTACAGTAAGTTACAAACTGTAGTGTACAGTGTACTCACCCTGTACACATACAGTTCAGTGCCGTAAATGCACATGTACAGTACCCTGTAATTTAGAGCTAAGTTATTCCCGGGACCTAAAGCTTCCCATATTCGAACAGTCAATTCGTAAAAAACGATCACATTCCGAATTGTCTTGAGATAACACTTTTACTGAGTCTTCAGCAAGGGTTCAAGAATGTTTAATTTTACTTGATGCAGGCAACATTGATGATAATTATCACCTCAGTTGTTTGAGGTAGGCTTACCGGCTGTAGGCTTTAGCACGGTCCTCATTAGTTAGGATAAGCAGAAATCAAAGGATCAATCAAGCCTATCATTCCTTTTCAAAACGCACCCTTTGTTTCATTGGTAATAGCCACGCAAAAAGCATCTGAAGTTGCACATTTACTGTAGCCACATTTATTCTTTCAATATTCACCTGCTAAGCCTGACGTCATACTACACTACAGTGGGCCATATAAGCACAAATCTCAGTGGATAGGAAGCTGATGCTCTGAAATGTTTGCTGATATGCTGACTGAGTTGGGTTTTAAATTTGTTGAGCGTGGTTGCAGAGACTTTCTGCAGGTTCAGGTGATGGGTTCCAGGATTTCCAATGTAGGCTTATAATAAAAAAGAATTGCAATAGCATTCAACCCTAGCTTTTGATTGTTTTGTTTCACAATCCAATGCTAAGAATATTTAGCTGCCATGAATACGCTACTGGAATTTGGAGTCAACCTATCTTGAGAGCCCTAATTTGAGGAAATTAGGTATTGTATGCTCAAGTGGCATCACCAAGATTTTAGATGGGGGGAGAGTAAATGGAGGGCAAAAGAAACTGTCGCTGGACAAAAATTTCATGCGTAGAGTGAAATCGAGCGCAAAGTGTGAACTTAGTGAGTGGGGTCCAAGCATCTGTCTTAGTACCCATGGTGAGGAAAAGCCTCTGGAAGCTATGAGGTTTTAGCATATCCCTGGGTGAAAAATTAAATATCACGATAGGTATATTTTAGGAAAATTTACGACCTTCTATGAGGTCCAGAGGCAAAATGTGTTTGGGATCTACGGTACAAATCTCCTGGAAACTCTGAGATTTAAGCATATCTGCGGGTGAAAAATTTAGTCTCATAGACTTCCTAGAATGTAAAGGTAAAGTAACATGAATATAAACAGCGAATATACATGTACGTATTTGTCAGTTCACTTCAGCTGAGTTGTGGGGAAATTGTCGGGAAAAGGTTCTGACTAGGGCAAAAATCCCGCCATGCCCCTACCTCAACCCACCCCCTCCCCCCAATTGGTGCTACCACTGATTATTCTGTTTTAAGATTTATGCTGAGAAGTAGTTAGCCTATCATACTGTTTTTTATTGCCATGAATGGTAGCCATTCATTTTTCTTGAGATCATCTGCTTTTGTACCACCAAAAATTGGTAGTAGCCAGAGTAGCAACATATCTGTACCATCATTCTTTCATGGGCATCATCATTTGCTATGCACCATTACTTTTACATTCTTGGGCTGATCAGTTTGTCAGGGTTGGACATCTTTTTAATTTTGATGAAAGGAAGGAGAATAAAAATTGATTGCTCTGAATTTCACTTAATTTATAGGTTTTAGGTTAGAGAGTATATTCCCCTCTAAAAGTTTCTTATGATATTTGGTTGCCATGGTATGTTACTAAAAGTAGAATCAAACATGCTTGCATCAAAGAGGGACATGATAAATTTCTCTTCCTTCTATTTTCAGTATACTTATCAAACTTCTATCTAAACTACAGCAAGTTCACAATTACTGTAACTTTACACTAAAGTTATCTTGTTACCAGATACAGATGTTTTTTAAAATGTCTTTAATTTTTGTGTGTTGGGCAATGCAAGAATATTTGTTGGCGTCATGTATGGACGTCATGGATGGACAACGAACGTCAACCAGAAGGTCAACTTGATTTGAAAAGATTCAAAAGTTATCAGTGAGAAGGTACGTACAGTATCAGCTATATACGTAGTGTCCTGTACAAAGCTTTGGGAAAATCTGTTCATTGCCAGGATAACAGCTTACAGACTGCATTTGTCATGGACGGACACATTTCTTGTCATGGACGGACACTGATCAACATGATAAAAAGCTACAGAATCAACAAGAGCAGCAATGCCGTTGAATCTCAATCCTTCTGGTTGTTTAAAATGCTCATTTGTAAGGATCTTCTGAAGGTGCGAGGCACAGTTCAGTTGTGACTGAAGAGATTAACAACAAAAAGTAGAGAAGTTTCAATCTGGTTGATGTATCTGGTTGTTTAATCTGGTGGCCAAAATATTAGACCTCTATCTCTTGAGTTCATTTCCATGACATCTCTTTTTAACAATTAGGTACCATAAATGTGCTCATTTATGTCAATCAAATAGTTGTTCCAGTTTTGTGTCACCTTCTCTGAAAATGTGGGCAGCTAAACACCTGGGAGATCAAAGATTGTTCTGAGCGAGCTTATTGTGTATTACTGCAGGATTAGTTGACTCAATTGATGTTTCTAGGGGAATGACATTGAAGTTGAATCATAATAATAAAAGAACGAAGGATCTTTGAGCTTATGGAGCAGCTTACCTTCACTGGATTTGGTAGATCTTAACTTATTAGTAGTAATTTAAATTAAATGTACACCTGGTGCCTGACATTCCTCTTTTGTACTTCATGTTAAAGTAGAGTACACACAACTGAGTTGAAAACCTCAACATCCAAATACTCTGTCCTGCTACAGTATTACACATGTCAACCACAGCAAATTTAAGGGGAAGCTCTGTACTGCCCAGGGCCTACCAATCCAAACAAAGAATCCAAAAATCTGCAATTGATGCAAGTACTGTGTGCAAAAGGATTCCAGAAGATCTACATTACCATTTGCAGGTTCTGGGCACTTTTTTGTCAATAATTTGCAAAAATTTACGTGTACAGTGTAACGTATTTTCTTCCATTCTTAACTAGTAACGTCTTTTGCTTACATGCAACAAAGCATGGTGGGGAAGTTTGATACACACTGACAATGGACTGAGACACTGGCATTACCTAAAAAGAATGCCAGAATGTCTAGCATGACAGTACCTATGTATAATACATGTAATGTATTGAGATAAACATCCAAAAAGATGAATACCAAAATCTTTTTACAACTTAAGACAAATGATTAATTCAGAATATTTGTAGCTGCTACTGTACTGTACGTCATCACACTCCCATGTGCAGGTTGTATTACTGTACATTCAAGTTCATGTGCACATTCCCTGTTGTCAGAAAATTGCTGACCATACAGTACTTTGCTTTTTAGTCTCTTTCCTCAACTCAGCTTTTGCAATGTAAATAAAATGAAATTTTATTTGTGGAAAATAAGGTAATTACAGTGGTACATGTGTAACACACAAACAAAGAAGGTTTTATAAAAGAAAAAAATCAAAGCATGGTAATTTTGACTTTCTTGGTGGGATAAAGAGAATAATCCTTGGCTCTTATTTTATAAATTGCAGAGCTCAATTTCTGTCACTGACGGAGTGACTGTGTGTGGTATCTCATGATGCTCTTGTGCTGTTCTGTACTCAAGTGTTTACTTAATTGTTTTACCATAGATACATGTGTAAATTTACTTGTGGATTTAACAAAGCTGTCTGACCTTACCTCACCTTATCCTACTGTACATATTGGCTTGGTAGTTACAATAGTGTCTGCATGTCTTTCAATCTATGAGTCAAATCCCAGTGGAGTCACTTGGATATCTCAAGGATTTCTCATTCATAGTGGTGTGGAGAGAGCTTACAGTATTTGAAATTTGGGGTAATTTCAGTTTGAGTGGTTTCTGCTGTGCAGTGCCAAGTCCTTCCCCCCCTCCCCCTTCACATTGCTTGGTGCAGCTCTTTGCTTGCTGAGCTTGGCAAGTCCTCCTTCCCCTCCCAACCATTAGGAAATTGCCAAAGACTGGCTATTAAATCCACTCTTGTACATCGGATGGGAATGTTAAATACCTGCCCCAGGAGCAGGTTAGGGTAAGCATTGGAAATGATTGGTTCAGCCTTTCTGCCTTGTTCCCTTCTGAACACTTGTTGCAAAGAATAGGCAAATCTTGTCAGTGGTCATCCACTTTCAACATGGATACTTCCTTGATGAGACAAAAAGACTTCTTGATCCTTTAATTTTCTAAAATAAACTTTGAAATAGTACATAGTACATATTTTCTTGATTTAAATTGTTAGATAATGTGTGTTGCAGTATTTATCATTTGAACATAGGTTGTGCCCAGTGCACACTACTGTAGCTCTTAATGCAAATTGTAGCTCTACAGGACCTTGGCTAAATTACTACCCTCATCAATTTCTCCTGGTGTTAAATGGTTATTCCAGAGCTGTTTCACACTTTGTAACTACTAGTGCATTTACTCCAGAAATGAATTCCACCAATTGTATAGTACCAGCAAACTTGATAGGTCAATAGGTCATGAATCTATGTATCTCTGTTCATTGTGAACATCTCCATGCTACAACCACTTGAGGCTTTTAATTGCAAACTGCAATAGAATTCCATCTGCAGCGAACTTACCTCGAGAAATTGACCAGTCATGTTCTGTAGCATACACAGTCTGAAATTTCTTTGAAGGTGGAGAGGTAATGGGGTGGCAACATTTATAAATATCATATCGTCAGAGATTTGAGTTGCAGCGTGCAGCAGCATAAAGTTTCTTCGTGGACTGCCATTATGGGCTATTTCCATGGCAACCATATTAATGTATTTTGTTCTTTTGGAGTACAGGCACTACCACTGTTCTTGAAAGAGTATTAAATCTCCTGCTCATTGGTCAGATTTAGTTTCAAAGAATTGGCAATAAGTTCTTGCTTTTGCAGTCGCAACATTTTAGCACTTGTACTGTACAGTACTGTATGTATGTGGGCCTGCTAAATTTCCTGTGCACATCAAGAAATTCCTCTTCATTTGCTGTACATGCAAACATCTACAGACTCATAAATTGTTATGTATGTTGTTTACTTACGGTATATATTAAATCTTATAACAGTTTTGGTACTCCACCTCTCAGCAATACTCTGTTGTAAGGAGCTAAAAGTTCATCCATCATGAGAAGAAAGTGTGTGAAATTTACCTCACTCTCTCCCCACCCTCCCACATTTTTCAATTAATTGGTTATCATGTAGTATGTCAATATCTTTTGTACACTGTACAGTACCTGTCAGTCTCCCCTTGAAAGATCTGGTTTTATCGAAAAACCCCTACAGGTTGGTTTGGACCCACTCATTCACATATATCTTGTTAACTGTTTGAAGGGTTTCTCCAATTTCTCTTTTGTCTTCCCTTCTCCTGGCAGTGTTGGAACGGCCTCTCTCGACTACAGAGGAGAATCGTCATCGTCGTATTCATAGTTACTGGTATCTCCGTAGTTTACATTACACCTCACATGAGGGACATTTTATCAGATACGAAAGATAGCAGGAAAGACCCCGGCAATAAGGAAGACATCATTGACATAGACCCAGGGGACTTCAAGAAGAGAGCAGAAGATGAAATTAAAAGAATTGTAAGGCACTGGTCTATATATGCTTTTACCTTTTCTTTACTTTTTTTTTACCTGTTAGCAAACTTTTTTGGTCTGTAATATGAATGTTTAACTCAATGGCATTCAAGAAAGGGCAAGAAGTGCCGTCTACATGGCAACCAAAGGTCAGTTTATGACTCTCTTAGATGAATCTGATCAAGCTTTTCAAGTTTACTGCCTACATTTGAAACTTTCTCAGCAGTTGGATCTTCAAGTCTCAAAGGTTGTGTGACATGAAAATTAAAGGGAATTTAGAGCGTTCAGAATAAACCAACATGACATGCAAAGAAAAGAGCTTTAGTCATTGTCAATTTCATCAATAAACATCTGCAAAAGCCTTATCTTCTCAAAACGTCATGTATGTGATTAATAACGAAAGATGAATCATTTGAATTTTGAAAAGTTTGGGTTAACAAATTATTGTTGTGCAACAAATAAATGATACTCTATCTGTGAGAACCTTATTTCCTGAAAAGAAGGCTACTGTCCTTCATTTTTTTGAATAATCTATCATCCTATGTCCACAAACACTGGTTTTAAAAATACAGTTGTCTTCTGTGAAACAAATGCCTTATTTCACTTTAAAGGCTGTATTGCATCACCCTAAGCTGTATTTTCACCTCCCGGAAAGCAAAATTCGCAACTACTTCTAAGTTATAGTACTCTTAGATTGACAGCAAATTCGAAAGATGCAGAGCAGCTCATATTACACAGCATACACAGGGATCCATTGTTTTGATTACACATGTGGAGGAATTTAAAACAGGCTGAGGGAGGGACTAGAGGTAGGTGGTTGGGAGAAGTGAAACTGTCTGGGATGATGAGTTTTTGTCTTTAAGACAAATTCCATCAAAATTCATCAGCTATTGACAATTTTAGAGGCACATTTCTGTCTAATACCTGCATCATGAATGAACATTGGCAAAATATGTATGCAACTTTGTGACGTCAAGAGATGGACTATATGTGCTACTCTTGGTTTACATGACCTGTATTTTAAGCGCAATTGAGATTTGTATGTGCCCCAACGGTTTTGTTTTGAAAGCACGCATTTTCTTCTTTGCATATTGATATCACTTGCCAATGTGTATATATAGGTAGACCTAACAAAAGAAATTACAAACAATGTGCAACACTCCAGGTCAAGATATTTTCATCAAGCTTTTAAAAGCCACAATTCCAACGGATTCCCATTCATGGTTACGCAGTCACCTTTCAAATAAGAGCCAGCTCTTTTCTAGATACATGTCACCCGACCTACTCAGTCCACTGTAGCTAACTTATACATACAACAACACTAGCAACAGCTTTATACAACTAGATAGGTTCACACGTTACACCACCAGCATGTCTTGCTTTTTGTGGATCTGTGACAATAATAAACAACCAGGTTATTTCCACACATGTATACTGTTGATGCAGAACTTTTTGTGCTTCATTCTCAGCAAGTCATACTAGAGGGCGAGGATAGCTGTGGCAATGAGCTGTAACTTTTATAGAAAGAGATACATTGTAGAGATCATTTGCGCTGATCCCATTACATTTTCTCCGGTGCCAGGCATACATGTCTAAATTCATACAGGATGAGTTAATGGGTTATGGCAACCCTTGACTTTGCTATATATATGCGATCTCTAGTCGGTATCAATCAAAGCAAACCCTATTCACATCTGCTTAAATACTCTACAAAAGGGACTCTGCTCTGATCCGAAGTTGTCACCGACAATCTCGTCAGAACCATTGTATCACAAATCAAACTGTGTGTCTTCAGGATCAAGATACACCAGTCGGTGTATAGGAATAAGATGTAGAGCTTTTGTCGTGCAAATGATTGAAAGGGCTATAAGACTATAATGTTCTGTACCATTTTGCTAAAATGATTTTATAAATTTTCGTAAACTTTCACAACTTGGAGAAGATGTACCCTCGTTCACAAGTTCAGCTTATTACGCAGCAAGACACTGATCTACTCTGATACAGTAGGTGTTGCAACGTGTTGGAAGTTTGGAATTAATTTTATAAAATAGGGACTGTCAATGTTCTATGCATGGACAAAATTTTTCTGTTGTTAGTTTACGATGCACTGTTGCAGGCAACATGAACCGTTGACGTTAAGTCCCCACTAGCCTTTATTGCCCGTTGAATCTTCGGGTGGCGAACAAAAGAGATGACCTTGCATTCAATTGGTCGGGCATGTACAGTAGGGAGGAGTTACTGATGTAGCTCCTGATGGATTTTCAGCTACCTCCTTCTGAAATTCAGTCACATACTGTACTGTACTGTGTTTATGTACAGTGGCTGGTAATCAAAATTATTGTTCACCTTACGTCATTAGGAGACTATTTTCAAGTTCTTCTTCGTAAGGTCACTCCACATTTGTTTTACGAAGATCAGTAAAAGGGTCATTTTGTTTACTCATATCATTGTAGTGTGCATGTGTATTGTACAGCCAAAATGTGTTGAGATAAAAACACATCACATTGTGCATGTACTTTGCACAAAGTAGTACTTTTCATGTGTGCTACTTTATTAGTTATTAATCACCTACACCCTTACCCAATTAACTGCATATATTACGAGTATATTGGTCATGGCCTAACCTTCACACGCTGTGTAAGTATACCCACCTTGTAATACTTTGTATGAACTGAACTGCATCATACGTACCTGGTACGGTTGTTAGCTCATACCAGTATGCTGGTGAGCTATTGCGATCATGCGGCGTCAGTATAATCTAATCTAATCTAACAGTCCACCCTTGCTCAAAATGCGTCTCCTCCTACATGCTTTCACAGGTTTATTTGAAACTTAGACACAATGTTCCTTGGGTGGTGGATCATTAGGGTTGTTCAGGAATTTTTGGTCCATGATCCCTTGTGGGCCCTTCAAATGGTCCATTTTATGAACTTCTGCAAAATGCTTCTCCTCCTACAGATTCTCTCATACAGTGTTAAATGGTTTGTCACAATGATGCTGTATTGATGGTACCTTCAGGGTGTTCAGGGATTTTTAGTCCAAGACCTCGTGTGGCCCCCTTGGCCCATTATATGAAATTCTGTTTGACATGCTGCTTCTTACACAGTATTTGTAGTATACATGATTTGGACACAATGTTCCTTGGGTGGTAGTTTATGTTGGGTGTGCAAAAATTTTCCATTTCCTAAAATGGACCATGGAGTCCAAGGTCCCATGTGGACCCTATGGTCCATTTTAGGAAATTTTGCAAAGTATTTCCTCTCTTACAGATTCTCTTGTACAAGTTGTTGGGTTTTTCATAATAATACTCTGCTAGTGGTTTTCTTAGGGTGTTCATGAATTTGTAGTCTATGGCTCCATGTGGGCCCTGTGGCCCATTTTATGAAATTCTGTTAAAGGCTTCTCCTTACTTCTTTTAAAGTTCCCCTTTGAAATGTTGTAGGACATCTCAGGTATCTCTTATCATGCATGAATACTTATTGAGTAATGAGGCATTGTCAGTTGGTGAACTAATTGAAACTCTACGTTGCCTTCTGGTATGTGTGTTTAGAGAGACAGTTAAAAGGCACTTTGAGTTGTATTCCATTAGTGGTTCCTATGATTTGACAAAGTGTTACGTAAATTGTACCTTCATGGTGTTGAGGTATGAGCTTCTGCACCATTGTTGCTTTAGTACACAGTATGTCTTTGTATTCTTACGTTGATCAAGTATATGAAACCTAGAAGTGTTCTAGAACGGGCTGTGCTACTTAAAACTCATCGCTGCCCGGACCACGTGTGTGTATTTTCAAATTTAAATATTACAATGGCCCCCCTATTTAGAAAAGCAGACTAATCGATTAAAGAAGCTTTTCAGAGTTTATCTGATTTGAATTTTGAGTCATGTGGTGACTCAGATAATGAATACAGTAGAAAGAGTTTTTGCATGTAGCAAGTTATTAAGATAAACCCCCTTTACCCTCTGCAAATGAGATAAAGACAATGTATTTTGCTTGTATTTGCACCAACAAAAACGGAGAAACAGAAATTGATGGCATATGTTTGTGTTAAATATTTACAGCGTATTATTTTTCCAAGGATAGGTCGAGACTTTCGAAAAAAGGCATTTTTGCAAAAGTTAATTCCGTGGGATGAAAGTGGCAGCAAGTTTAATTCTTCAAGTAACTGGTCAAAATCTTCATACCATAATAGTGGGAAAGATTATGAAATAGATAACTTGACCAGTTTCAAGTGTCAAACTCGTTTGTTGTTATGCAAATCATCATCAGCTTGCATGGCGTTAGTCGCACACTTTGTGGCTGCTATTTTTATGAAAATCCGAACCTATGTGATCGTGATGTATACAGTATGTTTTGAGAACAGAAGTTTCGACTGATGCCGTGTTTGGTACAAACGATGGTGAGCACAGGAAACCCTTTTATTTTTGGTGGAAATCATCTGAGGTCAACAGAAGTCAAAATGTACAGTAAAAAAATAAAAAACCTTTGTTACTCAGTGTTTCAAAGAATGCAAAGCTGGCTCTGATCTCAAATATGGTATGTCGCTGAACCGTAAAGGTGAAAGGTCATTTCAGATCAGCATACTGTAGGTCTGTCAAACTGTGAAATCAGCGCTATTGAAGTTCTAAAATTCTCAAGAATGCAAAGTTACACTGACCCCCTGTGTAGCATGTACATATCAATCTCATGGAGAATGAGAAGTCTGTTGTTTGTGATGGAGGTCAAAGATCATCTGGGGTCAGCAGATGTCAAAGTAATATCTCACCGAAAGCAAGCTGTGACTGACCTCATATATGGTGTGTTGATGAACCCACTAACCCTGTTGATTTGGTTTGCTATAGGTCATGGTCGTAAAATCCTGAAATTTACCGCTTGTTCTTTTTATCCTGAATCTCCTTCTTCTCCTTGCCTATATTCTCAGCTTCTCTCCTCATTCTTTCTCTCTTTCTCTTCCCTTCTTTCCTTTCCATGCCTCTTCTTTTGTAAATTCCTAGGGGATCAGTTTTTCTCCCCTCCCCCCATTTTTACTGTTACTGTATTTTTTATCTTTTTTTTTTGGTATCTTGTAATTTAGTGGTCACTAGTTTTGTTGACAGTTTCCTGTTTTTCTAGTGTCCTTCATATGTTTGCAATACTTGTTTATGTAACTGCTCTCGTGTGTTTTGCTGTCCATATGAGAAATAAGTTTGAATTGAAAAAAAAAAATGAAAACACAGTACAGTGTCTCAAGAATAGAGTTATTCATACAGTGTGCCATTTTTAATGTGTCGATGCATATCGGCTGAAGTACAAAAACCCTGTTATTTTTCGTGATAGTCATAACTTGAGCATAGTGGTGACAGTGTACTGATGTATGGTTATGTGCTTTAGAAGTTTGCAATTTCTGATGGATTAAGACCATCACTCAGCTAATATTGGCCATGGCCAAACTTTTTCCGGTAATCTGGAACATGTTAGGAATCGTACTGTATCTAATGCTGCAGAAGGTGCATGTGGTCTCTTCATCTGCTAGAAGAGATCAGACACATTTTGCTTAAAATCATGAACCTGTCATGCAAAGTTTACTATTAAGCTCTTTTGAAGCAAGATTTTTTTTATGACCCTCCGTGCTTTAAAAAATCCCTGAAATAAAAATAAACTTGTGAAGGTGCACTAGTTGACCCCATCCCCCAAAAAGAAATATTACTTTATTTTCATTCTTCATGCACCATACTGTTCATCCTCACAGAAAATAATAAAATGTTTGACTAGAAGCTGCTTTGAAAAAATGACCATAAGAGAGGTGTCCTGTGGATAATTTTGTTTCAGTAAATTTGACATCGCTTTTGTCATCGTCATGTGAGTCTGCCTTCTCTACAGAAACAAAGACCTCCCAAGAAAGGTCCTCCCTTGGGTCTGAGGCACTCAGAGAGAGATGACAAAGATTCAGAGAGGCAACCAGAGGAGGACTACCAGGATATGCAGGCTCAGATGGATCAGGAGATCAATAAACGTCACCAGGAGGGGATACAAAAGCTGGGACTCGGAGGGAAAGATGAAATCCCAGACGCCCAGCTGGAATTACCGGAGGAGGCGGGTGAAGCCATCAACGTTGAGAGCGACCAGCAGGTGCAAGTGCCAAAAGCTGTGATGGTGATTGAAGACGAAGGGGACGCCATGGCCGATGGTCAGTCGGAGGTGAGACTCTTCTGGGTAAATCGTCCCCGATAAAAACAAAACTGTCAGAGCGTCTTCACGGTGGAGCAAAAAGATAAAGAATGAAAGACTATCAAAGATGAAAAGATTATTGGTTATCAAAGAGGGTTAAGCAGGAGAATGAATTGGACTTTGATGTTGGTATAAATGCCATCCTTATTACATTCTTGGTCAAGAATCATGGTGCAATGGCCGTTTGTCATACAGCTAAGTTTACAGTCTGGAAAAAACTGTGAAAAGTTTACAGTCTTTGATCAGCATTGGTTGATGTGACTGACTGTTTGTGTCACAAACCTTTAATTTCCATCTGGGAATGTGTTCCTCCAGTCGAATTTTTACGCAATCTCCCCTCCCAGTTCGGTATCTGACAAAATGGCAGGATGTTCCAAATCTACCACCCTTTGGTGCTAGTCCATTGTTGGAAAAGTTCCTGCAGGTTGACAGACACAATGGATGTATTGTTGTAGTGAAATATTGTCTCTCAGAGAATGTATTAAGTTCAGTCTAAGAATGCTGACAGTTTTGGTTGAGATTATTCTGGATGTACGCTGATGATGACAAGAACAACATTTGAAAAAAGTCTTTGTTATATGCAGTGTAGTACAGTGGTGAAGTTTTCTTCTTAACTGACTATCAATTAACTCATGACATGTTACCGTTATGATAATATACATGGAAGAAAAAAAAATGTGCGCAGCCCAAGTCGAAGAAAGCTGTCTGCATTCTCGTTGAATCTGGACTATTTTGTGTTACTGTCAGGGCGAACACGACAGAAGCCCAGAAGAGGAGGGAGATGAGGACGTCAAGCACATTGCAGCAGCAGCAGCAGCAGCAGGGGATGACAACAGCATGTATGGTAAGCCTAACACAAAGATCAAAAAGGATGCCTTAATTAAACTTCCTTGATTACATTGATGTGTATGGAACACTTTTGAGATTTAACCAAACACACAGTTCTAGAAAACTGTTCAAAGCATTTTTCCTTCTTGTATGACTGATTTCAAAGAACATGTTAAAACTCATGTGATGAGATGCTGCCAGCATTAATATTGTTGGGAGGCCTCCCTGCAATACCAATTTACATACCTGCCATAATCCATGAAAGGTAATGTGAAAAAGATTCACCTTTAAACTGTGTTGCTATAGCACACTTGTCCCATCAGTTTTCTGTGCTTTTGTGCCGTTGCTGGCAGTAATTTCTTTACACAGATTGGCTGCAAAATACCCCCTTCACACATTCACTCCTCTTTCTCAAATTTTTGTTGCCCCAGTGGTTCCTTGGTGCAAATCGGGGTAAAAATGTCAAGTTGTATGCCATTTGAATTATCTGACAATTGAATTCATCTGTTGATTTGCAATTAGGTTTTCAGATTTTTTTTCCTTGATCTGTATGAATTTACATGTGAAATGTCATGGCCTATTGATCAGATAACCTTTACATTATTTTTACTTTGCAGGCAATGACTGGTTTTAGTACCGCTGGCTGTGTATCACTCTCATTTTTAATAAGAGATTCTTGAAGCCAAAATAAAGTCCCCTGTTTGGATGTTTCAAACCCTTTGTTCTTTTTACGGACAGGTCCCAAGAATGAGAGACAACAGGCAGTGGTTGATGCCTTCTTACATGCATGGAAGGCCTACAAAGAACATGCTTGGGGTAAGGATGAACTTCACCCAATCACCCAGAGAGCCGGCACTTGGTTCAACCTGGGACTCACCCTCATTGACGCCCTGGATACAATGTACATCATGGGATTGACCAAAGGTATGTACTGTAGGTACTATGCAGAATCTAACCACCAGCAGATAGTAGGGAGAGGTCATTGGGGTAAGAGGAGGGAGTTGTGGGGATGGAGTTAGGGGGGTGGTAGTGTTCCTTGTATTAATGACTTTGAGATGGATAGGGGACACTAATCTGCTCTGGCTTTCCACCACCCTTTTTAACTGTAGTGTTGTGTTTTATGTTGGACATTATAAGCAGTACCAGTGAAAGCACCCATTTTCCTACTGTTTCATTCACCAGTCCCTCTCCCCTCCGATTCACCGTTTTAATTGGGCACTGTCACAAATTGGTGTGAGAAAGTTTTCTAAATTTCACAAGCAGAGCAGGTTTTGAACGGATTGCACTCGCAGACAGGACAAAGACAGCAGAGAAATCTCTTAATATCTCTTCCTCAGAATTCAACGAAGCTCGAGACTGGGTGGCCAACAGCATGGTGATACAACAGGCTAAAGATGTGAATCTCTTTGAAACCACCATCAGGGTACTCGGTGGGCTTCTCAGCACTTACCATCTGTCTCAGGATTCCGTATTTCTGGACAAAGCGGTGAGTGAACCCTTCGTTCGTAAAGCTGTGCGGTGATTATCCTTTGAATAGCATCGCAAGAGAAATGTGCCCCCCTGTGCATGTGAGTCTTCTAATCTTCTTCTTTTGAATTAAAAGACTTGCAAGACCAACTTGCATTCACCACAGATTACTAATTATGAGAAGCAAAGTTTCAACCTGGGTTAGGTCCGGTGGGTTGTGCAAACATTTCCAAATGCCACCCAGGAAAGAAAAGTCCATTGCTCGTCCTTTTACCTGCACTCCATACCAGATGAAGGGTAACAAGGTTATTATAAAATGTTGCGTGAAAAAAAAAAATGTATATTCAAAGCCCTTTTTATGACTTCGTTTTTTGCTACTTAATATGATGTGAAAAAATATGATCTGAAAAAATGTGTTTATCATGAGTGTTGTACAGTGAGGTAAAGCATGGATTGTCTATGCAGTTCATCCTTTTAGTGTTGTTTACTGTTATTTGTTTCGCATGCAGTCGCTCACATATGCAATGTTACAGTGGTCATGCCACAAATGTACCATGAAGATTTAGCCGTGTTCTGTAGTGGACTAGCTGGTCTTGCCCTGGTCCTGGACAGCCATGCCTTCTCGGTTTGTCCTACCTTCACCAAGATGATAAAATTAATCATCATGAGAGAATGTCACTGGTTGTTACATTTATGTGATTGGTATTTTAATGATTTATTTGATGTAATGGGACTATCATTTCCTTTTTTGTGTAGTGTAAGACATACACTGTGCTCTACTAGCTCCCTTAGTGTGCTACCTCACGTCATGGCATCGATGTCAAATGGTGACCAGTTTGACAATCATACTATATGAAATTCTGCTGCTAACATTTAGTTGCTAGAATAAATTTATTTTTTAGTTTTCAAATATTGAAACTTTAGTTTTTCAGTATCTCAACCTTGATGACTGCAATCAATGCAAGTGACTAACCTATCACTTTAAAAGTTGTTTGTGGCAAGTGTCAGTGTTGAACCTCTTTGAATACTTTCTTCAAAATTAGTTGACTTTTTCACCCAAAGAATAGCAAAATGCAGAGAGTGAAGTAAGACCATCAAATGGTTATGAGAATGGTTCCTGTGATCACCATGGAAACTAGTGACCGGACTGTTGTTAGGGCGAGCTGAAAGATAATCGGATTGCATTATGTAGAAAAGAAATTGAAGCTGAACACTTGCAATGATCGGCAGATTAGAAACGAACATAAGAGTCAGACTTTTCTCAAAGTGATCAGTCTGAAGAATTCCTTGAATACAAAAAGTCATGTCGGTCTTTTGATCTTTGACTTGCAGACTGAACTCGGTGATGCCTTGCTTCCAGCTTTCAATTCCCAGTCGAAGATACCTTTTGCAGATGTTAACCTCAAGACTGGCAAAGCACAGCCTCCAAAGTGGGGACCAGACAGTTCGGTGTCGGAGGTCACATCCATCCAGCTAGAGTTCAGGGACCTGTCCTTCACGACCGGCAACAACAAGTACAAGGATGCGGTCGATAAGGTGATGAACCACATGCACAAGCTCAAGAAGGAGGAGGGCCTGGTCCCGACCTTCATCAACGCCAAGACCGGAGAATTCAGGGGTAAATACTACACATTGGGGGCCCGAGCCGACAGCTATTACGAATACCTCCTCAAGCAGTGGCTGCAAACGGATAAAAGTGAGAAAAGGTGAGTTTGCACTACAGAATGCAATTGACTGATTAGCCTTCAATGGATGTTCTTGTTTGCGGTGCCATCCTGGGAAACGGAGTCAACATCATATGTGACCTGTAGTCATTGGAAGATCAGTGGCTTGTGTTTTGCATAGAAAGGTGTTACATTGCAGCGAAGTAAACATCTGGTGAATCTGGCCAAACTGTGACCAATCAGAGGAGTAAGGTTCCCCAGACCAAAGCTTGAAATAGGCAAAAAATGTCAAAACCATCTTGATGAAAGTTTACACTAAATATCGATGTGCTTGTCTTTTTTTTTTTAGCTTACCTTCCTTTCCATTTATTTTACTTTTATCTTAATTTTTCTATATACATTATTGACTGTCAGACTTTACTGCATTTCCACTGGACTTAAGCAGTTGTGGTGTCATATACACATCCTGATGGAATTACAATATGTCATAGTATATGATTAATTTCTCAACTCTGTAGCTGTTTACCTTGGATCAAGTTTCACTTCTGTATCATGTACAGTGTGCACAAAGTTCATTCTGTACCACTTATGCTTCAGAAACATTTACATTACAAATGCATGAATAATTTGGAGAAGATTCAAGTTTCAAGTAGGGTAATCTATATTTGTTTCAGCCTGCCATGAAGACTTCATCACATGGAATTCAACAGCGACCTTAAAGTCAATTGTCAAATTCTAAAAATTGAATCATGTAAAAATGATGACCCGAATGTATTCCCTTTGCAGGACTGCCAGCAATGCACTGTTATGCCCATCGTGTTTTCTGAGATGCCTCTAAAGTATGCACCTCACCACAAGTGAGATAGAGGTAGTACTTTTCCATTTTGCGAAGAAGTGAATTTAGCTTCACCTTTTTAAATTCCGTTTACTTCCTGTTCTAAGAAACTGGATTTCCATAAAATATTTCCGTGTACTTGAGGGTCTGCACCTGGGGTAAAATCTCTCGTCATTACTTTGTTGCAAACGATGCTGTCCAGTGGCCTTGTTCAGGATTATTTTTGCAAAGGCACTCTTTTGTTGCTTATTTCAACTTGGGTGAGATAGTTTGTTAAAAGTTTTGATCAGTAAGTTGTGGGTTCAAATTCTGACCGTCCCGAATTTTGTGGGTCCTTGTTTGTCACAACGATCTCAGCTGCTCTTGTTCATTAAGATGTCTAACTGCAAATTACTTCAAGTGAGCCGTGATCTACAGCACCTGAGTGATAGTGTACCCCGCTGCCACCTCCCTCCCCCATAATCTAGTCCATCATGTGTGTGCCAAAACAGTACACACTTCAATGTTTGCCTTTTCTTTGTGAGCTAGACAAGTTTGTTGCCAGTGACAAGTGAAAGATTGTGTTGCAAAGGCCTCTCTTTGTGATTATTACATAATTTTCATGATATGCTTATATGAATGAGTCTGCTCTGATGCAGCAAAAAGATGTAAGATCTGTCTAAACAGTCACTATAAGTTGAATGTTTTCATTTACCCGTTTTTCACCTCTTTGACCTTGGAGAGAACCCTGATGCAAAATTTAATTTAGCAAGACCTTCAGTCACAACCCTAAATAGCTGTCAGGGAAAACAGGTAGAATCATCGCCGAACGGTGAATGTGATAGCATGTCAAGGATGTTCTGTGCTGTACTTATTTGTCAATGGCTCTGCATTTTCAGCAGAGGTTGAATATGAAGCATTTCCTTATAAGTGTGTAGTGCATCTGGTACTGCAGTATTAACAATAAGGGATGAACATTGTTTCACAGTTTCATGCTTCAAGGCACAACACACATATCTATCAAGGTTCTTAAGTTATTTACTTTGTCGCTGATGTGTGTCAAATGTTCCAGTCCTCCTGTCGTTATGGCTTCCTGTTTCTATTACTGCTTGAACCTATAGTCATGGTTGGATTATAAGAGTCATGTAGCATGAATGGAACTAACAGATGGGGAAGCTTATTAGACAGTAAGAAAGCTAATCAGTCATTGTTGGTAAAACATAAATGATAATGAAATAAAAAGGCAGCAAAAGACATACACATGGAAAGCAAACTATGTCATTGACATTGCTTTGCTTATACAACTGCAGTTATTGCTGTTGATATCCACTGATCTCGCTGACTATTTTTATTTACTGTTACTGTTGATATAACTGTTATTATTTACTACAGCATGACTATTGCTGTTGATGTTACTGTTATTATTACTGTTTTCATTGCAGTAGTTATTCACTGTTACTGCTGCTGTTAACATTACTGTTGTTGTTACTGTGGCCATTGCTATTGTTATTATTACTGTTGACATGACCTTTGTTATCACTGTGGTCATTGCTGTTGTTTACATGTACTGTTTGCTATTGCTGTTTAACATTGCTGTTGCTATTAATTGTGATCATTGCTGTTGTACTGTCATTTCTGCTATTTACGTTACTACAATTATTACTTTGGTCATTCTGTTGTTATTTACTCTTACCATTACAGTGGTTATTTGCTGTTGTCGTTTACTGTTGCTCAAGCTATTCACATTACCATTGTGATTGCTGTAGTCATTGCTGTTATGTACTGACTACTATTGCTGATAACCTTACTGTTGTAATTACTGTGGTTATTGCTGTTGATATTTACTGTTGCTATTGCTGTTTGACATTACTGTTGTTATTAATTTTGGTCATTGCTGTTGTCATTTGCTGTTGCTAGTATTGCTGTTGACATTACTGTTATTATTACAGTGGCCATTGTTGTTGTTATGTACTATTACTGGGGCTGTTAATGTTACTGTAGTTATTGCTGTTGTCATTGCTATTATTTACTGTTACTATTGCTGTTGACATTGCTGTTGTTCTTACTACTTACATTACTGCTGGTATTTACTGTTTCTATTACTGCTGTTATAAATTTCGACATGGCATTTGGTATTACCAATGATTTTACTGTTTTGATCACTGTTAACATTACCATTGTTATTACTGTTGCCATCAATTGTTTTAGCACTGTTTTCTATTTCTGTCTATCATATTTATTTTGAGTACTGTTGTCGGTATTGATGACATCACTGTCATTGCCTCTGATGATGTTATTGTTCCTGTATCATGTACCAATTATGTCGTTCTTTCTTTCTCTTCAACAGATTTAAAGAAGATTACCTGGAAGCAGTAGAGGGCATAAAGAAGAAGCTGGTGAGGCAGTCAGAACCAAACAAACTCACATTCATAGGAGAAGATGTCAAGGGGCAGTTTAAACCTAAAATGGTAAATATGTGTTTACATGTTGAGATGGATAGATTGTTTCACTATTCTTCCCTCCTGCTCATCCTTGGAGAAATTGAAGAAACAAGAAAGGAAAGGAGATAAAACTTGCTTATGTAACTCATTATGCAAATTTAGCAGGTATCTGCATCTGATGAAATGCTGAGAATATCAGAGCTATGTTTTCTTTACAGTCTCGTTGGTTTGCCAGTCACATAAAACTTTGTCAGCATTCCACTTTTAGAGTTTTGGTGTCAACTGCTGATAATGCAGTTAAGTTTTGAAATAATTGCAGACATGTAGGTAATGGCTGACTTTAACAGCACCATAACTTGCCTCACATTTTCTATTGTGCAGTCTGTGCTTCAATCCTTTCTTAAAGAGTGAATATTTTCTTATTTATTGTTTTTTTTTTCTGTACTTTATTAAACAGAGCATAGATAGTCCTTAGCATGTTTTCTTCCCCACAGGATGAACTGGCCTGCTTTTTTGGTGGCACGCTAGCTCTGGGATTTTACAACGGTCTGCCAGACACTCACCTTGAACTGGGGCAGGAGTTAGTCCATACTTGTTACCAGATGTATGCACAGATGCCAACCTACCTCGCCCCGGAGATATCCCACTTCAACATGCTACCAGGCATAAAAGAAGATATAATTGTTAAGGTAAAGGCTGCCTCTCCTGAATGAACACTGCCCTCCTCTCTCTCCACCCCCCTCTGCCCCTTGCACTGGACCATATAGCTATATCCAACTCTTCAACTTTTCTTATACGGCCAGTTGTCATGGTACAGGTGTTGCTTCAAAAGCCCTTCAGCCCCAACCCTAGGTGGATGGGGCCCAATCAGGGTGGGATCGGTACTTGCAAAGTCCCAGGTTTGTATGCTATGGTCCCTTGCTGTTTGGCAAGTAAGTATAGAGTGATCTTTGAGAAATGCTTGATGTGTCAAAATTTATTTCAATTCTGGGCACTAAAGACAAAATCAGTGGTGACTTTTAAGTATTTTTGAGAACTTTTGTAGTGTTTGTTTGCATTTTACGTCAAAAAATTGTAAATTCCATGAGTTGGCGTCAATTTTTTTTAGCTGCAAGAATGAGAATAGAGGAACTTTCACAAATTCTAGTACCAGAACTCATTTCTGATTCCTTCTCGGTTGTCTTGTCACCGTGACGGTTGACCAACGTTGGCCTGGTTTGCAAATGCTCTGAAATTTGTCAGAAATTCTCAACGAACTGTTGCTCTCTGCGGTGTCGACTGTCTCAGTGGTAGAGTTAGGATCCTGATGAGGGGGAGGGCCTGATTCTCAACCGGAAATGATCGTTAAGGAAACAGGAATTGATCACATCATCAGCTCTCTATCTATAAGTTCCAGCGATATATAATATTTGTATGTTCCCACCACAGAAAAGTGGTTTTCTGTAAACTGGTACACTTATTAATTTTTTCCCTATTTTAAAGGAGTCTTTCCTTTTCTTTAATACTCACAATTATAATATATGATGCACTGACACTGAGCCACTGCAACCTCGATTGATTCGGAGAAAGACCGATTTGATGCTGTCGATATACTTTGGTTCAATCTTTTTGACGTTTTCATTCCTTCAGCCTTTAGATAAACACAACCTGTTGCGTCCGGAATCGATCGAGAGCATGTTCTACATGTACCGCATCACGGGGGACAAGTACTACCAGGAGTGGGCCTGGAAGATATTCCAAGCCTTTGAAAAACATACCAAGGTGAAGAAGGGTGGCTACACCTCCATCGGTGACGTGAAGAGTCCGGAGAACGTCAAAGTCAGGGACAAAATGGAAAGCTTTTTCTTGGGAGAAACCTTGAAGTACCTGTTTTTGATATTTGGGGAGGACCCCTCCTTGCTATCGCTGGATAAGTTTATATTCAATACAGAGGCACATCCTCTTCCCATCAGAACAGCTAAAGGGGAGAAGCTGTTATGATGAATGTTGTCTGTCCTTTGTGGGGGGATGCCACCGCTTGATGGAGATTGTTTCAGAGTCGGAACGAAATGGTGGTACAGCTGGAGAAAGACGGATATACCAATATAGCCGGAGTAAGATGGATACACCAATATCTTATGGCAAGGATGGCATCACACAATGGACAGAAGGGAGTCAAAACTTCCTTTGCCGCAAGGGCTAGCCACTCCAGGGAGCGTTTGGCTCGGCCAATTATTTCGAAAGAGGAAATGGTTCAGTGCTTTGAAAATACATCAATCACCTTTTAAGTCATTTTCACCTTTTTAAGTGTAAAGCGGTTTATGCACAGACTGAAGGGGGTTCAAGCAGCCCACTTTAAAGTTTGAACAGAAAGAAGTAAACAACTGTTCAAGTGTTCACTATGAGAGCCTGATAGATTTACTTTCATCCATGCCAATAAATCTTCTGTTTAAGGCATCATGACCTAGGCTTACTTTGTAAGTGCAGTTAATGCAGTAGGCTATGGTTTTTCTTTGTATAGACAGCAATGAAATGTGTGGATGGGGGAGTAAAGATATAAGGGAACTGTTCCGTGTTTCATGTGCAGCTTATATATTTTATCTTTTAAAAGTCAGTCAAGTAACACAAAATCAAGAGAGCAGCTTGTCAAAAAAAAAGTCCAACTAAATGAAGTGTCATTGCTTTCTTACTTCTTCTATTTAAATTTGTTCAAAAGGAGGAAAAACAGTCAAAGTTTTACATCTTTCAAGCAAGAAGAATAAACTGCTTCACGCTGATAAGGCCTCTTGAAGAATGTTAGAAGATTGGCGCTTTGTTTGTCTCCGTGGCCAAAACAATTTGTCACATTGAAGGAATATTTTATATATGTGACTATGTGAGGTCATGCTATAACTGATTTTTTTTTTTATGGGCCAAAATATTGCCAAATTAATTTACTACTGTAACTGCCTGAGAAGGTGTATGAACTCATGCCCTCTATGGAATGAAATTTTGCTACTTTGTTGGTATCCACTGCCAGAAATGTGGGGGATAGTATCCTGAAAATTCAGGTAGTATGTAAGATTCCAAAACAAATTAATATTTTTTCATCTTGCTGAGAAGATGCTTAGCCTCATAGCATCCCACTGAAGGGCAATTTGTTTGTTTGCAGTGATAGCCAAAAGAGTTGTTAACGTTTGGTAGCACCGTAGCAATGATGGGGACAATAGGTCATGCTACGCTGTTTCCCTTCGGATGACAAAGGTGACCGACAAATGCAAATACACTGCCACCACTTTTCCCTTCAAGAGAGGTTTATAATTTATCACGCCACTGCGGGAGGCGGGGCCATGCCGGTGGTCAAAAATTGATGCAATATTTCTTCTTCAGATGGTCTAACTGGCTGGAATTTGTATTAAGAAAAATCAGGTTGCCTTGTAAGCATATTTTTTGCTCTAACTGTAAGAATTCTATCACGGAAGTTGTTATCATTTTCTGTGTATCTCTGTTATAAATACTGTATTATAAGTTGTAGTTGATGTATTGATGGCCTTGGTATGCAAATTTATGCACGTATGCAAATCATTCCTTGCTGCTGGAAGAAAACTCATCTTTTTACTTGCTGCATATAGTTATTAAAAGGATGCAAATATCGGGTCCTATCTCTGCTCGGTAAATGGCGTCATAAATTATTCGTTGTTAACTGAGAGCGAAATTGATCTTTGGTAGTGTAAGCAGAAAAGACATTAGTAAGCAGAAAGTCTTCGTACCCTTTTGTCAAAATATCATCCTCTCCTGTGTGACTTAAAATATGCGGAATATTCATCAAAAGCAACGAAGGGATATGCAGATAATATGAGACAGAGATCTGGTAAGTGTCATATCAAAATTAGTAATCACCTTTGACAAAATTTTACTGACTTGTCTGCCAGATGGTTTAAATTTCCAAAATGGTTAGAACTGTCTCTGATTTTTAAGATCAGTTTTTTTAAGATGAATTTTTGATTTCCTTGCCGAAGGCAGAAGGAATCTATGCGATGGTGATGTCGTGTGTGTGTGAGGGTGTGTGTATGTGTGTGTGTGAGGGTGTGTGTATGTGACACTTCTTGTAAACACGATATCTCAAGAAGGGTAACCATGACTGATGTCATACTTGGTGTGTGGGTTGGTCATATTGAGTAGATGATCCCTATTGTTTTTGGTGGAGGTCAAAGGTCATTTGGGGTCACCAGAGGTCAAAATGTGAAAACCTTGTAAACACGATATCTCAAGAACGGTAACTGTGACTGATGTCATACGTACTGTGTGGGTTGTTCATATTGAGTAGATGATCTCTATTGTTTGTAGTGGAGGTCAAAGGTCATTTGAGGTCACCAGAGGTCAAAATGTGAAAACCTTGTAAACACGATATCTCAAGAACGGTAACTGTGTCTGATGTCATACCTGGTGTGTGGGTCAGTCATATTGAGTAGATGATCCCTATTGCTTTTAGTGGCGGTCAAAGGTCATTTGAGGTCAACGGAGGTCAAACTGGAAAAACCTTGTAAACATAATATCTCTAGAAGGTTAAATGTGACTGATGTCATACTTACTGTGTGGGTTGGTCATATGAAGTAGATGATCCCTATTGCTTTTGGTGGCGGTCAAAGGTCATTTGAGGTCACCAGAGGTCAAAATGTGAAAACCTTGTAAACACGATATCTCAAGAACGGTAACTGTGACTGATGTCATACGTAGTGTGTGGGTTGGTCATATTGAGTAGATGATCCCTATCGTTTTTGGTGGAGTTCAAAGGTCATTTGGGGTCACCAGAGGTCAAAATGTGAAAACCTTGTAAACACGATATCTCAAGAACGGTAACTGTGACTGATGTCATACTTACTGTGTGGGTTGTTCATATTGAGTAGATGAACTCTATTGTTTTTAGTGGAGGTCAAAGGTCATTTGAGGTCACCAGCGGTCAAAATGTGAAAACCTTGTAAACACGATATTTCAAGAACGGTAACTGTGTCTGATGTCATACCTAGTGTGTGGGTCAGTCATATTGAGTAGATGATCCCTATTGCTTTTAGTGGCGGTCAAAGGTCATTTGAGGTCAACGGAGGTCAAACTGGAAAAACCTTGTAAACATAATATCTCTAGAAGGGTAACTGTGACTGATGTCATACTTACTGTGTGGGTTGATCATATGAAGTAGATGATCCCTATTGCTTTTGGTGGAGGTCAGAGGTCATTTGAGGTCACCAGAGGTCAAAATGTGAAAACCTTGTAAACACGATATCTCAAGAACGGTAACTGTGACTGATGTCATACTTAGTGTGTGAGTTGGTCATATTGAGTAGATAATCCCTATTGTTTTTAGTGGAGGTCAAAGGTCATTTGAGGTCACCAGAGGTCAAAATGTGAAAACCTTGTAAACACGATATCTCAAGAATGGTAACTGTGTCTGATATTATACCTGGTGTGTGGGTTAGACATATTGAGTAGATGATCCCTATCGTTTTTGGTGGCGGTCAAAGGTCATTGAGGTCAACGGAGGTCAAACTGGAAAAACCTTGTAAACACAGTATCTGCAGAAGAGTAACTGTGACTGATGTCATACTTACTGTGTGGGTTGGTCATATGAAGTAGATGATCCCTATTGCTTTTGGTGGCGGTCAAAGGTCATTTGAGGTCACCAGAGGTCAAAATGTGAAAATCTTGTAAACATGATATCTCAAGAACGGTAACTGCGACTGATGCCATACTTGGTGTGTGAGTTGGTCATATTGAGTAGATGATCCCTATTGTTTTTGGTGGAGATAAAGGTCACTTGAGGTCACCCTGAGTCAAACTGTAAACACATTGTAAACACAGTATCTCTAGAAGGGTAAGTGTGACTGATGTCATACTTGGTGTGTGGGTTAGTCATATTGAGTAGATGACTCCTATTGTTTTTGTGGAGGTCAAAGGTCGTTTGAGGTCCCCCGAGGTGAAAATTTTCTAGCACATTATCTCCAGAAGAGTAATGTTGACTGATGTCATACTTGATGTGTAGGTTCCCCATACTGGGTAGGTGATCCCTATTGCTTTTAGTGGACGTCAAATGTCATTTGAGGTCACCAAAATAAAGGTTATTTGGGTTAAAGGCTTATTAATGTGGTGTTTCAAGACCAGTAACTGCAGTTGATCTCATACTTGTCATGTGAATAATTCATGCTTGTTATAATATAACCATGTGGCAAGGAATCACAAAGCCTTTTGGCTTTCTGGTTATTGATAGTGTAGACAATTGCTCAAAGTTTTGCTGGATTGTTTGCCCTAGATTTTTCTTTCTTTATTCTTCCTACATTTAAAGGGTTGAAGGTCATTTTTTTTTCTCTCATACACTTCACTTGTCATCATATGCTTCTTCGATGACCTCGGTCAGCTGTTCCGAAAGGACTGCTTTGTCAAAATACTTATAAATCAAAACAGTAATCCTTCAGAAATTTGCCAATTTATGTCATTAGTATTAACTGCTGTTTCCTTTTCTTTTCATGTTTTTGCACAGTTTTCTTGTAGCGGCTTCGAGATATCTTTGCCATTTTGGCTTAAAAGTATCAAAATTTTTTCAAAGGGCATGGCTGTCCCCTCCCCTCATCTCTGCCAAAGATTCTGACGTGACCAAAACTCCTGTCAGACTTTAAAGCTACACTTCAGAGTTTTACGGGTATCAGAAATGTGACTAATTTGGTGCCTCAAAGTTTGCACTCTGCTCCCAAAATTGTCAGGTAAAGAAACAAATACAAATGCAGAGTGTCCTGAATACATCACTTTGTATTGGTTTCTGTTACTGCATCTGAGCTTACGTCAACATTTGTAAAATGTGGCAAAGAAATATGAAAACGAACCAGGAGATGATGAATGTTTGTATCCTTACCTTATTTGTGGCATATTTTATCAAGTGTTCCAAATTTATGTCTGAATGTAAAGCCTACTTAACAAAATGTATCCTCATAAGTAAACTTCGATGTGGATAGATGAATATAATCACTGGTAATCATTAACCAAAGAATGTTAAGCTTTTTACATGTGAAGAGATTAGGCACTAGGGGTGTGATTGGTGTACCGATGCGTGAAGATTAATTAGCGTGTGATGTGAGACAGTCCAAGGTGTTCCTTGAACTCTGACCGTGGAAGTCTTCTAACTCTGTACCTTTAAAGCCATTACGTTGAGTCTATGAACACTGACCTGGACCGTCAAGAACGTCTTAAACTCAAACCAAGTTGTCCAGTGCTCCTACTTCTGTATTTTGTGGACTTTGCAAAGCGGTGGATATCTATTGGAGCTCACTGAAGAGTGTATCCTGGGTTACCTGGTTGTGTAAATGAGTGAGGATGGTGGCTGGGAGGATGATAGAGGGGGGTATGGGGGTAGGGGATGAGTGGAGGGCACTGGTGTCATTTACTTCGTAACCTCTCTTCCCTGGCGTCAGCGTTTAAAGACACTGCTGCATCAGCAGTGGAGTCTACCCGATTTTCTTGGAGTTCTTTGTTCCCAGGGTTTCGATGTTCCCCATGTTTGTATTATTTATTTCAATGGTTGCTGATGAGTTGCAAGGTTGATTTATTCCCAGGGTTTTTATGTCCCCAGAAATGTCTCTGTAATCCTGGAGGTCCAGCGTTCCTGGGGTTCAACGTCGCCTTCACAGTGGAATAGGAACATCGGGATCGAACCTTTCGAAAATCGAATTTCGAGAACATCGAACCCTGGGAACATGGAACCCCGGGATTATTGACATAGAACCTCAGCATCGCTTACAGCTCAATATAGCTCGGAGAAATTCTATCACCAGGGTTCCTGCAGTCATGGAAAACCTGGAAAAGTCATGATGATTTGGAGAAACATTTCAAGGCCGGGAAAGGTTTGAAATTCATGGAAATTGTAGTGCGCTGGACAAGCCATGAAATTTTCACAAATTAACCTTGTTCCTCCCGCACCTGTAATATCAAACTTGACTATCATGTGCAGCTCATATTTCTTTGACTTTTGTTATTGCAGTTGAAAACTATGTGTAAGACGTCAGGTGGGAGGTCACAGAAATTCTATATTGGATCACGCAGAAAGTGATGAAAATTGATTCTCTAGAAAGTACAGGGACCTTGTATCATGTGATTGGTGCTGCTTTAGTAACCTCCCCTGCCTAACAAGTTACCATGCTTTCCTGCCTGCTTACTTGTCCACCGTTGGCACTTTGATATCATTTTACTTTTCAAGTTTCATGTTTTGTACATCTCTATTTGAATACTGTATGTTTTACCACTTCGATGAATCCTTGCATTGTTTTCTTTTGAATTCTAGCTTTTTCTTTCAGCAATGTGATTTTAAGTTTTATTATATGTTGTAATATAAGGTTTCCCTCAGGTTTTTTTTGATGACTTCAACTATTTACTGTGTATTTTTTATTTTCATGGGCAAGGTGAGGTGGTTAGTTTGCATCCTTGTACAAGAAACAGGGGATTTAATTGTGTTGTCATGTGTTTGGCTTAGTCAGTGGACCTCTTAAACCTTTGAAGTCAGTTGGCCAGAGAAATAGACGATATCAAAGAAATTATGAGAGGCAACTGGTGGTGCATGGGTGGAAAAGAAAAAAATTCAAAACCAAACCGATCAAAAACGGAACAACTCAGTGACACCAGCTGTACGCTCAGTACTTTGACCTCTATGGTAGTGTTGGGGCCAGTGTACAGTATTGTAACTAGCATTGTGAAAACTTCTGTATGGAGATCATTATCTGCTCTACTGTGTGAACAAAAGTTCCAAATTGTACTCAGAATATTGATTAGCAATAGCATGCAAAACATTTGTCACGACTGCATGTAGTGCATTTTGTTTTACATGTAAGTCATTAATTGCAAACAGAATGAACAACAATTTGGTTCACATTGTATACAGAAACACTGGTTAAAGCAGAATATTTGATGAAACCTAACCCAGAGATAAATGGTTACAATATAAAAGTATACGGGTAACACATCTTCATTTAAAACGTCCACATCTTCAAGTTTTACTGTGTTATAATTCAAAGTGGAAGGCATGCTGTGTTTCCCCAATAAGTAGCACAAAGTTGGGCACTTTTTACTACTTTGTTCTTAGAGTGTAGTCCATTCTTTGGTCCATTTGTCATAGGTTAATACTGTGTGATTTGACTTGCCCATTACATGCAGAGCATTTGATACTATTTATGCACCCAAAACTTTTTGCATGCTTTGCAGAACATACCTTGAAATCTCTGGGCAGGGGAATTCATGACATTTTGCAGTATGCCGATGTTTCAAACCATGACAAACATTATCATGGGAAATGTGTGCATATGTAGCAGCAACTTGTTACAAGTCTTCGAATCATGACCTCCCCCCCCCCCGATGGGGTTTTATAGGCAACATTGTATGTGGGGTAATCTGACTGTTGTGTGGGTAGCTCAGAATACTATGACATCAGCCCCATGAAAGTACAAGTTTTGTTGCATAACAGTTTTGCCAACTCATTTTATTTCTTGTTCATCAATAAAGATTTTTTTGTTATAAATATACATATTTTTCCTTTAGCTTTGTCAGCCAACCCTCTTGGTGTACGTTAACTTGTACCTTTGACCGCAGTTTTGGAGGGAATAAAATTTTTGTAATGTTCTCATTTGTTCGTGGGCATTTGTCATAATTAACAACAGGGAAGAAGAGTCTTTAAGAATTGTTAAAAGCATTTTCTTTTTTTTTTCATTTGAACTTTCAAGACTTTCCTGGTTACTTTATTACGTTTGCATCCACCCAGACAAATCTCCCATCATTCCTGATCTCTTGATATCTTAACTCCACCTGAAATGGGAAAGTGGGTTTTTATCTTTCTCTTTTGTTTTTAAAAATACAAGAAATTATTTTCAGTATTCAATCCTTTCACTTGTAATAAATGTAATATATGAACCTTTTAAGTTTAACGTTCACTAGTTTACGTTCTTCCAACTCTTGTCATTCATCCTTTGAATTTTTTTCTTTCCATGGACGTCACCGATACTTTCTGCCGGCAGTGGAATCTAAGCTATGTAAATTGTATTTTAAGAGAAATCTGTCTTTGATAGTTGGTGAGAAAAGTCATCATGAGGTGCTGGATCATCCAAAATGGTGAGAAACGTCCCACAAAATCGTGAGGACAAAAGTACTCTCAAACGTCTGCCAATGGAATACCTATTTCCTCTATCAATGTTCTTTTGAAGGTATTTTTGGGAACTTTTACTGATATTTGAAACTACAAGATTTGTGATCTGTTGGTAAGTTACTGCATTTATTATGTATCACAGATGGTAATAGGTTGACACGATTTATGATTCTTACTCCTGGTACTGACGCTTACACTGTATCATGAAATCTCGGCAATATCATCAGAAATTTACAAATGTGTATAAAATAAACAAACAGAAGACATGAACAAATGTAATTCACTCTGTTCTTCTGTCGTGAGTGATGTTTTTGTCTTTCACCAGAGATTAATTATGCTGTGAAGTTTAGCGGATAAAAAAATATTTATTACAGATGACTATCAATTAAGATGCTAAAACCAAAGAAAAAAAAAAGGTTGAACGAAAGCATTCCAGTCACCTATGTTGTGTGCTGAAAACATTCACCCCCCCACCTTCAGGAGGGTTTCCTGTTTGGTTATGACCAGCAGACCTGTCAACTCTCCCCGTTTGGATGGGAGGCTCCCGCTTTTTGTCCAGATCTCCTGCCCTCCTGGTTTCATATTTTAACCTACCCGTTTTTAAGTCCATTTGCGACATTTCAGGCAAAAGCCAAAACAGTTAGCATGTGGCTTATTTGAGTGGTCGGCTATGGTGAGTAATCGTATAGTGCATTGAAAATCAGATCGTTGTTCACAACATTTTCAACTTTCATACTGTCACTACCGTAGATTAGCACCAATTACACCAATAGCAATTTGATTTGTAAGTCACGTCTTAGTATGTCACAGGCTGTGCATGCAAAACGGCGTATATGTGTAGCTGCAATGTACGTGAAAGATAGGCCCTCAAGGGCAACTTTTGCTGTGCATGTGTGTGATAATTCTCTCCGTGGCACTGCTTTCTGTTGAAAATTGCCATTCTCCCTATTTTTTTACTAATCTCCTGATATTTTGGCTCTGGAAATGTAAATCTCCCTATTTTTTTAGTGAGACAGGTTGGCAGGTCTGTACCAGTGTTGTAACCGAGTGCTGGCAGACCGAGGCCAGCCTTGAACAGAGGCTTGTGACACTATATGTGTGTATGACTCAAGGTCTGAGTCTTTGAGGCCAGCTTTGACTACAACCCTGGTTATAACGTCGTACTTTACTGGATGAATAGTACTCCATATAATGAAACTAAGTAGGTAAAGAGGAAAGTTTTGTTCACCTTTGAGTGAAAACACACCTGTTTTTTTTTTTTTTCAAAGATCAGGAGTCTGTTCCTCAAAGAGTTGAGCTCAATCTTTGAGTGTGATTTATTATGTGGCAGACCCATAAAATCAAATACAAGATTGATCTTAACTCTTTGTGGAACAGGACCCTGCACTGAAACACCAAATTTCTGATAAACTGAATTTGACCAGGTGATGGCTTGAAGAGACCCCCCCCCCCACCTTGAGGATAACTCACTAAATTAAATGTGCACATTGCATCTCTGTCATTTGATCTATACCCATTCAGCAGATGGATATGTGCTATTTGTTTGCCCTGAGGAGGGCTTTGTGTTTGTGACATCAATGCAAGGGATCTATATTAATAAAGACTCCTTTCTTTGCATCACTGTCAGTACTTGGGGGAGGGTGGTGGACGGTGGCAAAATAGTTCAATCCAGAAAAGGTGGTCAAAATATTTCTCCAATTGCTTCATTACGAAACTATGTATATTTCTTTCAAGCAGAGATCAATGTGTAAAAAAAGATCTCATGTTAAAATACCATAAAAATAGAAGTATTTCGTATTTTGACAAACTTGAGGAACGACAAAAGTATCTTGGTTGCATTTTATGGTCCAACCGAAACTGCAGCGAAATTCCAGTCTTGACAAGGGCTGATGCAATCCATAAAAGCGCAACAATGCATGCCGTTTCAAAAATCCAACATCTTTTGCTTTGCTTACATTTTCCCCAAAAGACTGTCCTTTAACACTGAACAACATCAGGCTACAAGGAGCTTGGAAGAGAGTTCTGTGAAAAATGCTAACTATGAATGATTTAGTACAAAAGGGCACATCAACTGTCATTCCAACGGGTTTGGTCTTCTAAAGCATTTCAGTGTCCTGCAGCATAACACACTTAATCACTTTCAAGTTGCACTGTCTTTGTTGTCAAAATGTCACAAAAGAATGAAATTCTTATGACCTATTCTTAAAACCTATGCTTTTAGAAGCCGCAAAGAAGGCCGAGGTAACATGGGAAGAATACATCACAGCAGTAAAATCACGTCTCTAATGTTTAAAGGACTGCATTTTGAGGCCAGATCAAGTGCTGTGCCTTCAAAATTTTCTTTATCTTCCACGTATTTGCTTCTCTATTTTTTATGAGTCAAACTTCTGTTTCATATTTCAGTCACATCCTTAGACAGCAGAGTATCGACTAACTGGTAGATCCTTCGTTCTTTGCCGTGTCTGATCACCGTGTGTCCTTTGATGCAACACTCTAGTTCGGGATGACGTGCGGTGGCAGCGGTGGTATCTGGATCTCCACTCGGGTGTAGGACCTCCATGATCCTTGCCAATTTGTCCCTCAGTGTGTCATCTCTGTACAGGTTATCTGATTCCAGTCCATTTAAGAACGTCGTCTGGAGGAAGAAATTCGAAATTCAGGGACAGTAGAACAAACCATGAAAAAAGTTGGATTTTATCACACAAAATTGCAATATTAAGGAAATCTAAGTAACACTCTATAATATTTGATGATGGAACATAACCAGAAGAGCTTAAATATGGAATGTTTTCCCAACTGACATTCTGTACATCCAAATATGATCACCTTTCATCATATTTTCACATTATTTTGACTACAAAATCTAATATTCTTCTATAATATTCTTCAGCCATTTTAATAGTGTAACATGAGCTTCCAGACACATAGAAAAGCATGAATAGAGAGAACCTATGATTTAAGTCTCATACCCTGTTTGCACCGCAACTTAATTGAGACTAACAGCAGAAAAGACTTGGTTAAAATGTCACCTGTCTATGCAAATATTCTGTGAACTTTCAACTTTCTTTTATTGAAATTTTAATTGTCAAAGAAGTTTTCTGAAAGCTAAACTAAATCTGTGACATTTTCCAAAGACTCCATAGACTGTGCAGGTAACCACAGAAAAGCGGCAACTTTAAAGTCCTGCCAAATGTTACATTTGCTGATCAACGCTATTTAGTTTTACAACGAGAATCGTGAGGACCTGCAAAGTGACACTCACAAAACAGCTGATGCATACATAATGTTCATCAAACTGATTGGTTCTACTGATTCTATCGTGGATTGTTCATATCAGCATTTTGCAGACTTTAAGGTAGAATCCTGATAAAAATCTTGGCCAATTAAACATGTCACAACAGTCAATCACTTTTGGCCTTTAGGTGCTGTAATGGTCTGCAGATGTGGAGGCTACTTTTCACCCTAGAAAACTCAGGAGTCTCATTTAATTTTGTGGGCATCCTACTTTTCGGGACATGTCCCAGCAATTGCAGAAACCTCATCAGCAAACAAGGGATGAGACTTCAAGGGGCACTCTCCCTTGTGTCACAAAATTTTTCAAAACCTGTCAAGTTTTCTTTACATACTGGTGACAAATTGTCAAATTAAGATGATCCCCACGTGTCAAATAAAAATGAATGTTAATGAGAGAGGAATTAATGGTTCAATTGCAGTTTGATAACTATTAGCTGTGAAATTTGACGAATTATGCTCATTATACGCATCGCCATGTGGTTGTACACTTCAAAACCCTCCACAGACTAGCCATTGACTCAATGTGTTGATTTTGAATGCTTCCAGTAAATTTACAAAAAGCCATCAATTTATGACCAAACACCTCTCATGATTACACTCAAAAGGCAAGCAAACAAATGCCGAAAGTTTTCTACCACTCACAGCCTGATTCCCCTGGACGATTACTTCAAGACTATCTGAATCATCGGTTACTACCAACTTGAAGAGGTATTCGTAATCCATCATAACTCTGCATCCATCTGAAGGCAAAACAAATCGAATGTATTTAAACGATCATGTTGACTGTGAGCAGAGAATTCTCGTGTGAGTGGACCTGGTCAACTCTCTGAGGGTACAATTTGAGGGGTCAATTTCCGCAGACGGCTTTACCTTCAAGCATTTCTGTACCAAGTACACAGAGATAGTCTTTCTGTGGTTTGTGATCTGTAACAGTGTTGGCAATCGGCAGTGTTCTAAGGATGACAAGTCAGTACAGAATGTACCAATGTAATTAAACTTGCTGCAAGTCATTCCTGACATGGCATCCATTTATCCAAACTAGGAAAATCTCCACTACTGACATCTGTGTCTAGCAGAACTTTGAAGAAAAAAAAAACTCTTGGAGAATATAGCATTATGTTTTCATTCGTAACGGTTTGACTCACAATATACTGCAATATTTGCTGTCAATGAGAAACAATGTTTTAAACACAGCCATATGTGCAATTACGTAACACTTTCTTCTTCCTTTCTATTGAACATTAAATAATATCCTATCTTCATATCTGATTGCTGTGTGAGAGAGTTTCTGAAGTTTTGGTTTCAGTATGTCACAAGCTTTTTGCTGCCATTTAGGAGCAGATTAAACTTTTAAACAGGCTAGAATTTTATATCAAGGATCAAGCATTTGAAAACTGACGAATACTCTGTAATTGGTCATTGATAAGGAAATATCACCTTGTAGCACGGATAAATATTGAACTCATGACAAGCGATGTCCACGACTCATTTGAAGAGTAGCATCATTTTAGAACAAGAGACTCCAGATGTTGCAATTGAAATGATAAAATCTCACTTGCCAATTAGTGATCGATACAGACATCACACAGAGAGCAAAGATTCCTTGACAGGCAAAAAAAAGAAAAAAGAAGATTCCCCCCCCCAGAGAACTTTGTTATTTGTTACAACTGATCAAAACAAAATGATTAAATATAGAGACAGACATGATGTGAAGGACAACGCATAGAAGGCTTACTGTTTACATCCGGACAGCATCGCGGGCAGAGCAACCTGACACCAGATTCAGGTGAGGTGTGAGGAATGTACTTGAGGCAAGCTTTGGGAGGCTGAGAGAGCTTGAGACCATTCCGGCAAAGCCTGATGACATCATTAGCTGAAACATCTTGTACAGAGTGAAATCAAAACAACACTTTTAATTTACAAAATAGCACACACACTTGTAGGAGGTCGCAAATGTGACTAAAATCAGCATCTTCAGTTGAACTTGCGTTGGGGAAGAGACAATTTATATGATTACTGGCAGTTGATATGGGTGCAGCTAAACATGTCGGCATGAAATGACCACAACTGACAACACATAAACAATGCAGACTGTAACATTCAAACATGGTGGAGACTTGACATGATTACAAGCAGTCAATGTGATTACATGAAGTGATTACATTCAACATGAGTAGTATATGATCATAAAACAGAAGCACGAGAACAAGGAACAGACAAAATAAAAACGATAAGACCAACAGCTGACCATGGTCAGAATCGTAGTGATTACGTCATTGTTCACAGCCCACCATCCACGATGGATTGATGGATCTGTTCTACAAGACTACAAGGATAAAGTACGGTAGTACAACAGCGAAGGATCGAGGGCCCCTTGGCATGACTACAGACAGTTGGCTATGGGAATAAATCATGAACTATGTGAAAGGAAACTAAACATAATTTTAGGCATTTGCAGCAACCATAAACTTGAAAAAAAAAAAATTGACCAACATGAAGCTGATATTCATTATGTAAAAGAGGCTTTCAGAATTGCATCGTGAAGTAACATGTGAATAGGAAGAACGCCCGTTCGCAACACCCTCTTTGTTCTAGGTCTATTGACATGACTTAAGGACTAGAGAAGCAGTTTAGCTAATTACAGGGGGTTTCTGACAACTACAAATGGATAAATATTATACACTATATACAAGCAAATTATCCCTCACCTTTCAAAGGATAATCTACACTAACTTTTAAGAACACACTATCAGCATTTAACCAAAGGTAAAATAAAAGATATGTTTTCACACAATTTCTGTACTGCAATTTCGCACAAGCTTCACTTGACTAGTGTTGCCATATGTCTGTCCTGTCAGCTTCACACCATGTCACTGATAAATTTCACTAGTTATTTAGAGTTTTCGGCGGGGATCTAACCGACAAGGCCCCACTTCTGACATTTCTACCTGGATCTAAAAAAATTTACCTAACGTACCTTGTACCAAAAAAACTTTTCTCACAGACTAGTTTTTTCAAACCTAATATTTCATTGAACAAAATTCAGCATATATCTAACTAATAGCATTTCATTCTAATGCCTGCACATAGGATACTCACTAATCTTTGAAGACAAATATCACATCACGACTTTGCAACAAACTCATAGTCTAACAGAAGTTATATTTTTGGGCGTTGAGACCCATTGCCCGGGTGCAATTTTGGACCAAGTGCAATCACTAGTTCATCTACTATGCTAGCATATACATTTGATATCAACTAAAAATTTCAAAGAGATGCATTTTTGGTGGAGCTCTTACTTTTGACTTCCACCGTTCCATGCTTCCCTTGGACCTCCACGATTTTTAACCTCTGGTGACTTCTGGTTTCAAGCCACTGGTTGGCTAGGCTGGAACCCTGCGAAGCTTGTTCATGAAACAGAAGACAGAATTAATTCTACCGAACAACATGACAAACGACTGGGTGGTACATGATACCAGCAGAAGCAAAAAGTACATCAAGAATCAACATCAGTTTTTTATTTGATGTATTGTTCTAAGAAAACCCTGCTATTTATGAATGAGGACAAAAGTCACAGATAGTTAACTACAAACACTTTTCATACCAGTTGTACTGTAAATGTGAACTAACCCTAACAACAACGAACACGTGTGTGTACATGTGTGTGGGTGGGGGGACAATCATAAGAATGAGGAGCAGAAGTAGAAGGGCAGGGGTGGATGAAAGAAAGTTGCATAGGGAGGATGCATAGGAAGAAGAGAAAGAAAGGCAGACATGCCTGAAGAGCAGGGAGAGAATGGGAACAGATATGAGATAGGAAAGAAAAAAAGAGAGGAAATAAAGGAGGAAGAGAATGTGGAGGACAGAAAGATGAGGCAGAAAAGCAATAGAAGCAAAAGGAAACAAGGGATGCAGACCCTCTGGAAGTGAACAGAAAGAGAAGAGGACAATCAGGAGAAGAGGAGAAAGGAAATGGGGCTAGAAGGGTGACATGGAGAAAGAAGATGTGTAAAGTAATGGGAAGGTAACAAGGAGAGGAACTTAGGTAGGACGATGGAAGAGAAGATGCTAAGGAAAAGTAGTTCTATCTGTCTGATAGTCAATACTATTAATATTTAAAATACAACAACCTGAAGTTTAAAGGGACCTTAAAGTGGGGCAGATGGAATCAATTTACTCCAGAAGTTAGTGAAAGAATCCTTTTGAAAAGCTTTCTTAAACAAACAACATGACCACTCAAACAAAACTTAACTCAAATCATCGAATGCACTGCAATAACGTACTTCTGCATACTCAGAAACACACCAGTAGCAATAACTAGAAAGCCAAAAGGCTTAGTGATTCCTTGCCTCATGATATATATTGTAACAAACATGAATCGCCCACATGACAAGCATGAGATCCCACACAGTTATCCTACTTGAGATACCATCTTAGTAAGGTCAAAACCTTTTGAAATCTCGTGACCCAAAATGACCTTTCACCTCCACTTAAAACAATAGGGATCACCTACCCTATATGGCCATCAACATGCTAAATATGAACAATTCACAAACTAAGTATAAGATCCCTCTTATTTATCACCCTTAAAATATCATGCATACAAGGTTTTGACCTTTTGTCACTCCAAATAACCTTTGACCTACACAAACATGAGAAAACTCCCAAACGGATATGATGCTGCAGGGGAACAAATTATATTTTGTCGTGTCTAATAACTTGATAAAAAGGTAAACACGTTTATTTAATCAAAATTATAGCACTTTATTTTGTCGAGTTACAGCTATTGGTGGCAGCTTTTTCATATTTGATTTTTTGGCATGATGCCCTTCCCAATGGCTATGAGGTCCTTGAAAATTAGCAAAAACTGATATTCCTATTAAACAAGAATCTAGCATGACTTGCAATTTTGCCTTAAGTCTACTTAAAGACACAACACACAGTACAAGTTTCCCTGGTTTGATACACAGTAGTCATTTGTTTAAAGCTTACCTGAACTACTGTAAAGTGAAATAGGGCGTTTAGAATACACCAACATGGCATACAAAGAAATTCGCCTTAACCATTGTTAAACCATTCAGTCTCATCAATAAATATCTGTCAAAGCTTCATCTCCTCAAAACATTATGCATGTGATGAGTAACAGATGCATCATTTGAATTTTAAAAAGTTTGGGTGAACAAATTATTGTTGAGCAACAAATAGCTAAATTTCTGATCTGTGAGAATCTTATTCCTTGAAAATAAGGCTACTGTAATTCGTTATTTTGAATAATCTATAATTCTATGTCCACAAATAATGGTTTTAAAAATATGGTTGTTTTCTGTAAAACAAATGCCCTATTTCCCTTTAAGGGCTAAACAGAGACACTGTTTATACAGTAAATGGTTAAGTCCATTGAGCACCTGGCTCAACAGACTCACTGTACGATTTATTCTGGACATTGTGGTTTCTACTGGCAGTCAACTGTGATAAATTATGTCAGATAACAGTGACCAATTTGAACAGAGGGGGGTCAGTTACAATTTGATTCATTCAATTAAGCAATCACAGTTCATGCACACTCAAGGGTATTTGATCCAAATGATCAGTAATTTAGTTCTTTTTAAAAAGTTAATAACCCGTGGTATATTTAATCAATTCCAATTTACAATTCATGCATGCTCACATGTCCTTATGAGGATAGTGGCAGGTTTGCCAAATAATAATCTTTTTTACCAAATTTAATGTTGTTTTCATCTTTTCTTTATGGTTATCAAAGAAGCTATGTTGGTATGTCCTAAAAGAAGTTCTCAAATCAACAAGAGGATTCTACATTACCAGTATAAAATTCACTAGAAGGACCATTCTTTAAGTATTGTAGATTCAAGTTTTTCACATTTTTACCTCCCATGACCCCAAATGACCTTTCACCTCTGCCCAAAAAAAATAAGGATCATCTACTCGATATGGACAACCCACACGCTAACTATGAGATCTCTCACATTTACCGTTCTGGAGATATCGTGTTTACAAGCAATTTTCAAGGTATTTACCTTTTGACCTCTGGTGACCCTTGTACTCAATAAGATACACCTACCCACTTCATATGACATCTGCTCAAGCTTCTCTTCTTGAGATATCGTGTTTACATGGTTTTCACAATTTGACCCCTGTTGACCCCAAATGACCTTTGACCTCCACTGAAAACGATAGGGTTCCTTTACTCAACATGGTGCAACTACATACTAAACATGAGATTTCTACAAGCTTCCTTTCTTGAGATATCGTGTTTACAAGGTTTTCACAATTTGACCCCTGTTGACCCCAAATGACCTTTGACCTCCACCAAAAACAATAGGGATCATCTACTCAATAAGGGCAACCTTCACGCCAAGTATGAGATCACTCAGAGTTACTCTTCTGGAGATATCGTGTTTACAAGCAATTTTCAAGGTATTTACCTTTTGACCTCTAGTGACCCCAAATGACCTTTGACCTCCACCAAAAACAATAGGGATCATCTACTCAATATGGGCAATCTACATGCCAAGTATGAGATCACTCAGAGTTACGCTTCTTGAGATATCGTGTTTACAAGCAGGCGTCACACACGCACATACATACATACACACACACACACACGACATCACCATCGCATAGATTCCTCTGCCTTCGGCAAGGAATCAAAAAGACACCATAGATGCACAAGCTATGTGTTCTGTTTCTTAGGTGTACTGGCCTTTCAGTTGCAGCCAACAGTTCTGATTGTCATTGCATTTGCATTTGTCCCACTTAAGTGAAAGAGAAGTGGTACCGGTCTCGTAATCGTCACTGGACTGTGAATCGGGCGGGGTCTCCCCTCTTTTGGCTCTCTTTGGGGACCTCCCTGGAGAGGATGAAGGTAACATCCTATTCGTCTCTGATGTCGGACTCTCCCGAGGATGTGGACTTTGCTTCCTCTTTGTGCTGCCACTCTCGGAAACATTGCTGAAGAGTTATTGAGACAGAAGGGAAAGAGCGATAATTTAAAAGATGTTGTTAGTTTAAAAATACAATTTAGCAATTCATAATTCCATATTTGATGGACTGAATGATTCCTTTTGTTTCTGTGTGTTGCAACAATCACTAGCATGGCAGAACTTTTAAATTCGAAGACATCGGCTTTAGATTCTTCAAGTGATGTTTCACCAAACAACCAAGAATATATCCTGATCCTACTCTGACAATTTGTTGCATAAATTAATTTTCTTGTGAGTATAATCCATAGTCTACATGAGGTCAGGTTAAGGTTGCTACTGGTAAACTGCTACGGGCAACCATATAAACTAGCACTACCTGGCTGGTAAACTGGCTCACTCACTTTTTAAAGGCATCTCATGCAAGGAGGAAGTACTGTGTGGACCGTCAGGACTAAAAATAAGACCTATCAAAGCGCAGATGAGATCGTGGAAGAACCAACCGGCATCAACCCTTTTTCCTGGGGTGATAGGTTAGTGGTATATCAGGGCAGAATCACCAAATGAAAAACTATGCTCCAATCACAAAAATGGCTCAAAACGGGAAATGAAAGTTGGGAGGTGTCATCAAGGTGTGAGGGTAAGTTACTCTTTGTGGGAGGTGAGAATGCTGACTTAAATACACGATGATGATGATGATGATGGTGATGATGATGGTGATGATGATGATGATGATGATAATGATGATGATGATGGTGATGATGATGATGATGACGGTGATGATGATGATGGTGATGTTGATGAAGATGGTGGTGATACTGATGACCACATCACTCCATGTCTAGATTAATGGCAAAAATATTAAGTTCGTATCTACCACTTTCCAATTGCAAAAGAGCAAGCTGAAAACTATAAAGAAACATTCCGAAATGCTTCCATAGAATAAAGTTTGTTTTACGTTTAAGATGTGATACTTGACAGTCCTCATGTATATTAAACATTTCAATGTTACCTCTCTTGACTGGAGTTAACCTCTCGATAATTAATTCCGGGCTGGCCCAATCTCCGCTGCTGCTGTTGCTGTGCTCTGATTCTCTCGCTTGCACGGAGTTCCACGGACCTTTTCGAGTCTTCCGCTTTGCTGATGGTATCCCTTTTTTCTCTGAACTTCCTCAGTCTCGGGGAATGCCGTCGCGTCACATCGGCACCCCTGTCGGGGCCGTTCGTTCTCTGGCGTGAGACATCTCGGAGGAATGACAGGCCACACCTGCAGAAGTGGGACAGAGGTACTTAAGATCTGGTGGATCCATATTATGTGTGTACTAACCACTGCTGGTGGAAGGATAGGGTGTTGAATGTGAGTATTGAAAGTTCAATCCTTTGTGGACAAACCCCTTTCATGTTGTTGCCCAGTGACATGAAAACCCAGAAGTTTTAAGCAATTTAGAAAACAGAAAGAATTCACAGAAAATTTACACTGTGATCACAAAATGAAAAAATCTTTAAACAAGGAAAATAAATCCAATCATTTGACTAGGAAAAGAGAGCTAATGGCAGTCAAAAGAATAGTACTTTCAAACAATACAAATTTGTCATTCCCACAACACCATTGAGTGACAACACTATCATCTTAACAGCAATGTAGGGGCTAGAAAACAAACAAGCTTGTCACAAGAACTGAGTTGAGTGAACTATTAACACGTACTGCATTGAACTTGAGGTTCACGCTCAGGTTTTTTTAGAAAACAAATGGGGTAAAAAATGAAACAACAGAGAAAAAAAACCCGAAAATAATAAAATGACAATATAAATTTGGCATTTCACAAAACAGGAAAAATTATGGCTTAAGTGATGTGATCAAATTGTTGAACACATGAAGTATGGTTCATATAAGAGTGGATAGTTTCACCCACAGGTATTTTCAAAGTGATAAAAACTATGAAAGAGCACTATCCAAGCACATAATAATTTCCCATGTGTAGCAACAAAGATTTTCCTTCCTAGAATTGCTCAGTTCTAGGATTTGATACAAGGAGGGCTCACCGGTAATTGCAAGAGAGGCAATGTACGTGAACAAAGTCCCTCACATCGTCTGGTCGATAGCTCTTCACCTTGGCTCTTATTCTGAATTTGTTTGGAAGAACGATGTCTTTGGCTTCAGAGATGGAAACAAATTTGATGCGTTCGCAATTCACCGTAACTGGGAGAAGAAATGTTGACAGAAGTTCAATTCAATGGAAACGGCAGTCATTTGAGGGGTGACAAAAACAAAACATTCAAACTTGTGAAGCCTTAAAACATTACATTTTGGTTAAACAAAAAGTAACAAAGAGACACGCAAATAATATACTTGGCACTCACAGGGCTTCCTACACTTTTCTGATAAAAACTAAGCACTTTTCAAAGTTTTTCCTGGTAGAACTTTTGTTTTAAAGAACAGCAAACATTTATTTCCATCAAATTCTGCAACAGAATATGGTTCAAACATTTGTGGCAGATAATAACTAAGTGAAATGTACAGTAATATTTCAAATGCCTAAACTCCAAGCACTTTTTAAAGACTTTGATGCAAAAGATCAAAATTCCAAGCACTCTCAAGAAATCAAATATGACATATTTAAATCCAAGTACACTCAAGGATTTTAGGGCTGTGTACGAACCCGATTTGGATGCAATTTCTCTTACATACCACACGAAAATGTTCACTTGAAACAAGTGAATAAGCTTGGATAATTGAGTGTACATTCATGATGAAAAGTCAGGGCAAAAAGTCATACCAAAATTAACCTCCTACATGTCTTAGCATAACAAGTGCACTCCAATCTACCCTGCCAAGAATGCTGCCACCACTCTTGGTAGATGGAAGTGAAGTTCATGTGCAAAGTTATGGTGTCGGCTCAAAATGTGTGCCTGTTGCTAAACAGCATGCTCATAAAAAAAAATTTGCATCTAAGCATTTCTGGTCACATGGTGCAAACTTTTCACTCCACATGAATGTACCAAAAATTTGCCACGATGAAATATTAATTTTGAATGATTTATCACTGACACTGTTAACACACTTCACTCACCAGATGCAATAGCATGTGAGGAAGTCCAACGGTGCAGAGGCTCTTGTCCGAACACCCTGAAGGTACCATTTACATATCAATCTATCATAACATAATCATAGGAACCACCAGAATCACCAACACTGCATGTAAAAGACAATCTGTAGGACTGACTGAGCTGCAGAATATCATAAACTAGTAAACCAACAGTGCAGAAGTTGGCGCTTCCTTCATAAATTTGTGATGCGTTTGATGGGCACTACTCACCTACAATGCTTATGACTGCATTGATATTCAAGTTTGACAACCAATAATTAGGAATTATGATGGATGGATGGACAGACAGATAGAGAGATAGACAGATAGATAGATAGATAAAAACACAAAGACAGACTGACAGACAGACTGACAGAAAGACAGGCAGACTGACAGATAGACAGACAGACAGACCAATGGACAGACAGAGTGATGCCACACCATTACAACAGCTCACACCAGCTAGCTGGTATGAGCTACAAAAAGCCTTAAAACTTTGGAAGAGAAGAGTAATACACAAAGTAATATCATCTGTAACTCACAGGAGGCAAACCTTTGCATGCATCTGAGGTCATCTGACCTTTTGTTCTTCCCATTCCTGTTTTCTTCAACATTGACATCATTACCACCAGTTCCTGATGCAACTATGCTGGCTTCCCCATCTTGGCTCGTCATGGCCGAATTATTCTTTGTCTCTTTTCTGGTGCCATCTGTTGCAGAGTTACGTCCATTCCCAGTTGTTGCCCTCTCTGGAGGGGGTTTCCCTCGAATGGCATCCAGCCTCCTGAAAACACAGAACCAGTGTTATTGATTAACTTGTATTTATGAAATGACTGGGGCTCAACATCGATGCATGGTAGAAAACGTTAAGGAGCATAACCAGTCGTGAAAAAGAACAAGTATCACTTCATGACATCTTCAACCTGAGTGTTGTTTGTCTTTTTTAGATCTAAAACAAGAAATTCAAGCTCCTACAGATCGATGAATGCAGAGTGGAACGATATCCTGTAACTAAGGAGGATACAAAAAAAAATGATTTCAATGAACATTTAGTAAGAACATTTAGTGAGGCCTCTTACAATCCCCAGTGTGTACTTCTCTACAAAGTGGACACCAACACATTCATCCTATACTTAGCATTCCTTCAACAACTAACAACATACTGCAAAATCTTTGAAACTGCAGAATTCTACACAGACTGAACCCCACTATTACCCAAGACAAAGTACCCCTGTCCAGCAGGTTTTCGTCAAAGATGGTAGTACCTTCTAAGCGGAGCGACCGACGGTGAGTCTGGTGGTAAAACCTCAACGTTTTTACCGAAAGTGTCCCCTTTGTGTAAAACCAGTTCTACTTTCATGGTCGTTCCCATAGGAGGCAAAGAGGCACCCTTCTTGACTGGAGGGTACCTCGGCGCATGGAGATTTGTCACCTTCACAAAGTCTCCTGGCTGGAGAAAGGAAAGTCATGGTAATGAAAATGATGAGAGGCTCTCAAAATATGAAGCAATACAAACTGAATCATCCAGACACATGGCGAGAATAACCCAAAATGTATCACGTTCCATGGCCTTTACTTTGTCTTTACAAATGTCCATATCACTCTGTGTTTCACCTAATCCTGACGGAAGCTTTCACTTTGTTTCAAAATTAAACCTCTTGAGAAGTTTTCCTGCATGATACAGCTTGATGGGGGTGGGGGTGGGAAGGGATTGTCATCATGAGAAGGCATGAGCTTGCATGACTTCATGTGAGGATTGGTTCCTCACATGAATATTCATTGCTCCAGCAGCAATCAGGATTGGTGATTTTCATACCTTTTTCTTTAAATCCTGATTTAAATCAGTGACTGAAATCAATTTGCTTGATTTTAATCAAATGAATCAATTTGATTTTTGTCAATTGTAATCATGATTTTAATTGTGGTTTTCAGTTGGCTTGACTTAAATCAAACAGCCCTGGTAGCAATGCAGCGGATGTGCCAATATGCCGCTCACATGTTTCTTTCTTTCAAACCATTTACTCGAAGATTCACGACAAAAGTCCCGTAGTCGTATTATTACTGTATTGCTAGATCTATCCCATAAAGGATGCAGCCTACAGATACGTGAAGGACTATCATGTCAGACGGACAATTGTGCACTATATAGATATCACATCGGCAACGACAGTTTAAACAGAAGTGGAACAAAGTTTTGCAGTTTTGCTCAAGAAACAGACAAAGATCAACAGTCATGGATTCAGAGCCACACTGACTTATTTTAGGTTCCTCTTCAGAATGAATGCTCACTCTCAAAATCCCCCCCCCCCCCAAAAAAAAAAAGAAAGAAAGAAAGTTGCAGAATGAAGGCACTGACAATTTTTGAATGAGCTACATTTAGTGGTTGGCCATTATGACTGCATTTCCATCAATGTAACTGTGAAAACAAAACTTGATCACATCTACTATCTACAACATGGAGAAAACGACACATTTTTTTTGTTTCTGTGCCAAGAGAAGTTTATGGACCAACTGGTAAACTTTGTGACATCAATGTAACAATAGAAAACAAAAACCGATCAAGGTTTAATGAAGAACATTATCTCAGTTCAATTGAATACCAGGTCTCAACGATTGTGAGGGGTGCTTCATGGTTTTACAGAAAACCATGTCTATGTGTTAAATGACTCTTGTTGGTATTTGACTCATAAAACATCAAATCAATGTTTCAAGCATGTGTCAGTCATTGATTTCTCCTAATCCCCCCGTTCAAAAAGAAACGTATGTATGAAAATGAATATTTTTTAAAATAATTTCTGACACAATCTGTATTAAGATAATGCTCTCCAGTCATTGCTACTTGTCAACTGTATGTAGACTACAAACTACTATCACTCCCCCTCCTTCCCCCCTCCAGTCTCCTTCACCTCAAATGATATGTTACCATGACTAGAATATAAGTAGTTTCCAGAGAGAGAGTTTCCAAGAGATTAGGTTGCCATCATGAACAAGATTCGAACACAAATATTCCTACTTGCAGGGAGTGTGAAACCTCAATATACTTCAGCAAGACTTCTACAGCCATATTCTCCATGGTAACTTTTCCCTGTTAAGCAATCACAAGAGATTGAGACAACAAAAAAAAGCAAGTTCTAACCTTGATCTTCCGTCCCTTTTCCATGTGATTGTCATACAGGCAGACATCTTCTGCCATAGGACCGGCGGCATCGGCTAACCCCGGTATCATCGACACGCTGTAATTAGAGTAATCCATCTTCCGACAGAGACTGCAGAGAGAAAAAGAGAGACGAACCCCTCCAAGTTAGCATTTTCAAACTCGGTTATATCTATTTCTTTTTTTGTTCTTTGTGTTCCTTCTCATACTAAATGATTAAGTGGTATGAAAGCAAGGGGACATCATCGTCTAGACACACGGTTCAATGTACAAGCAACCATGCGGTTAAATGCCTGCATCTGTCTTTTTGAAGTGCTTCAAAACTGATTGTTAAAACACATGTCATCAACACTTCAAACCGACTGATCCAACTTAACTGACGGGGACAAGCACAACACTACCATTGATTTTGCGATTAATCTAACATAGATGGAAGCCATCGTATTGGTTGAAAATATTCAGCTGAATAGGACAATACCATTCCATTTAATGATCAGCAACATTCAACACCACACACCATTTACTGCACAAGAACTTAACTTCTGTTTGTAATTAAGTGAATCAACCATTAGCAGTTAATATTGTGAGACAAACCTTGTTTAATAGTTTTGGGTGAGGAACGCACAACTTTTTGACTTCCATTTTCAATTTTGAGAACACTTGTTCTGAAGAGTGGTATACTTTGTGTTGTTATTTCAACATCAATGACATAAGTGCGAACACACTTTCATTTCTGTTGGTTCATATTTCTTTTAAAGAGGTTGATAAAACATTTCAGCTTACAGATTCATTTTGGTCCCGTCCCAGATGTTGATGCAGACGCAGGAAGCGTCGTTCATTTCGATGGTCTTGATGACCTGGCAGGTCAGATCAAAATACTGACCGACTCGGACTTTCGAAAGGGTCATCAAATCTGATGCATCGGGAACAATTCCAGGTGAATCCTTAAAACCGCAATGAAACAGAAAACAGAATTAAAGACAATCAGTCCATTTTCCAAATAATTTTCCAAAACATCCATGAAGATGTATGCAAAAATCAGGAATACTGTATGAGGAACAAGTCATGTCAAAAAGTGTTAACTCAGTACTTTCTCTCTTGTGTGTGTGTGTGAGCATTGTAGTGCATTGTGTCAATCTTGGGAGAATTTTACAACAAGTCAGACTCTAATTTCCAGTAAATGTAACCCATCACCGATTGCTCCAGTTTCCTCTGTTTACCAAAGCAAGTTGTGAACAAATGAGACAACAACATTGACTGGAACAATATTAAAGCTGTAATACTGGTGGTCAGGGTTTTCAATGTTCTCATATGTACCGGTATATGTATTTTATTTTGTTCTTAACGATATCTGATGAATGTTGAAAAAATACAAGAGTATAAAAAAAAAGATATCATAAAAGGAAGCACTTTAAAAAATCCAAGAGGGCATGCCTATCAGAGTGCTCAACATGAAATAATGAAAAAGGTAAAATATCAAAAGGAGGAAAGACAAAAGTTGAGCCCTCCTATAAAATATAATAAGCCCTGACGTCATAACACCACCCACCCTTTACCCTACCTACCCAACAATAAATATGCATGTAATGGATACATCTAATATCGCTTAGTAAAACCAATATAATATTGGTTAAATTATACCTAAAGGAATGTGAGGAATACTTAGTTATTAAATTATTGGGCAGAGAATTCCATGAAATAATAGCATGAAAACATTAACTGGTCTTAGAAGAACTTTATCTCTATTATTCTCTGTACGAATATATGTAGCTATCAGAGCATTTTAGAAACAAGGAGAAACAAGGGCTAGGTAGGAGCTGTCATCTAGAGGATGACACAATGCTTGATCTGAAGACTGTTGAAAGTATTTTGTGTGTCACTGATGTGAGAAGGACACAAACAGCTTTCTCTTCAAGCTGCAGATTTCACAAGAAGAAGAGAGTTGACAAAGGTATGTCACACTGGTGTCGTACCTGATTGGACACTCTGACACTGCCGGCTGGAGCAGACCCCGTTGCGTCATTTTTCTCCTCCACGAGGAGACCATCCTCCACAGCAGTCTCTAACTTCCTGCAAGGAAAGACAAAACAACTTTCAGCTACACATCAAAGCCAATACCAGCGCGCTTCAAGGGGGCAACACGAAGGATGGAGGGGGGAGTGGTTTGGGGTGGGTGAGAAAGTGACCTTCAGTATGAGTCCACAAGGATTTTTTCAATGTAAAAATGTCAGCAGAGTGTTGCATGTAAACGGGGAGAAATGTGTGCCTCCCCTTTTGAAACTTTTAATAGCTAAGAAGGATTCCCATCGACATTATGGTATTAGAAATAGGCTAACTACCAGCAAATGAGACAGAAGACATGGTGCATCAAAATTTGTTTTGCATCAAACGTGCAACCGAACCTTCCAATGATGTCACAAGTTAGATGATTTGATCTGGGTCTTCAATTATGGTCAATACACAAATGTCCAAGAAATAACTCCTCAGGGAGCTGACGGGGGTTCTTAATTTACTTCTCGTAATTTTTGAAGGGACAGTATTAATGATGTTATGTAGTAAAAGAATTTCTTCAAATGGCTACGAGAAGCCTTGTGAGAATTGTGTATAGATCCAAGTATGAAGGTAAAGTTTGCATGAGAATCATGTCTCAAAGAGACTTTCACAACATGATAAGAAACGACATAATAAGCACATGTACTGAGGTTTGTTGTCTCCAGATGGCATAAAAGTGTAGGCAGTGGTCTCCATGAGGACGCGGTCCTTCTAAGGGAAAATTACCACCCCCTGAAATAATGACTGCCTGCTGAAAATGAGTCTGGTCTTTCCCCCACGAAAAGTCCACTCGACCAAAATAATTTGACAAGAGGCTACTGCCATTTCAAACAAAAGTAGAATATATCCTGTAGAGGCACCATTTTGTATTATTTAGCATCTCAGTTATCAAAAAAGTTATGGAGGTGAGGTTAACCCCCCTCTCCTGGCATCCCTCTCAGGTATTGCTTTGCAATCACATACACACTTCTCTTATGGCCACCACCCGCTCTTGAAAATCTGTAAGAACACCGGTAAGACATGTCATGACTGGCTTGTCAACATCAAATAAATACTCAAAAACATTCCTTGACGATTGATACTATGGGAATAATATGTTACACATGTCAACGTAAACATGTCTACTCACCTCATAAGTTGACGAGCCTCTGAGTTAGTCTTGTTCAATCTGACCATCCCTCGACCATGTTGCGTCCCGTCATGAAGAACAAAAATGACCTTCGACCTGCCATTCACAAGGCCGTGCTGTCCACTGTCATAGCTTGTGTAGAGATTGTAAAACCGAACAAAGTCCCCGGGCTAAGGTTCGGAGAGAGAAAGAGACACCTATGAGGCGGTCTCATGAATGCAACTGAAGTAATACATGTGATGTACACGGCGGATTTTTATATGCTAACAGGAATCCTGATCATTGGCACTATCTATTTTAATGTAACAGAATCAAGACTTTTTACTTCCATTCCTAAACAGCTGAGAGATTTCCTTTATCTCTTTCAATACAATATTTACTGGATGGTATAAACAATCGAACAAGTAAAAGTAACATTTCGTAGAGCCACAAATGATTGAATTAAAGGAATAGACTACACAACTTTCGAAATATTTTCCTGAAATCAAAAATGGAAAATAGAGAGAAGACCTCAGAAACTCTCAACCTGCTCTGAGGCTCCCTTTATAGACATGAATCGACAGAAATTGCCAAAATTTTGTAACAGGCTGACCAAGCCTGTGATGTAGAAGTTGCACAGCCACAGGGGAGAGGAATACCTTTGCGTGACTTTAACATCATCATGATGTGACTACGCACCAGGCTGCCTCGAACGCTATTTCTTGTGAAATGTGTTACAATTTCAGTATTTTGGGGGATCAAGTCAGTGATCTTTTTAGATGAGAATATCTTCCATGATTATCATCGATTATTCCTCATTTGTGATGGGGATTTGGACTATTCTTTAAAAATTCCTTTCTCCATCTCCCACGGTTAATTATTGATGAATGGATCTAGACAGACACACAGACAGTTCGCAGTCACAATAACTGAGATACACTTCAATCTCAATACCGAGTTTACTACCAACACCTTAGTGGGATGTTAACCAAATGTTGACCTTTAACTTATTGACATTACTAGAGACAATAATCACATTACAAGAAATAAACAGACAGAAGTACGTAACACATAAAAAACACATGAAAAAAGGTAATCTGAAATAATACACCCTCAAATCCGAATGTAATTCGGGTTACAATTTTAAAAGAACACAAAACACCAAACTTTTAAGTTTAAACTTACAGACAGAGATCTAGCACACTGGGTATGCTGACCGTTGACAAAGATGTCGACTGCTAGTTCACCAACTCTGTCCACTTCAGACTTCATTGCTTCATCTAACTGATAGTCATCAATGCTGAAAGTAGATCTGAAATTCGAAGCAAGCCAAACCATTTCATGTAATCAAACCCATCATATCTGAAAATCTGTGACTGACATCATGACTCCAGATGCTTGAAAAGGACAAAAAGAAGCAGGAAATTTGACAAAGTTTTGTTATCATTTACCCTAATCCCCACCCTCGGTTGAAATTTGAAGTAACAGTTCGGTCATCTCTTCCAATCCCTCCCTCCTGCTTTGAAAATGAATTCAGAAACAGGTGATATTTTGCATAGATGGAAGCATTTCACTAATCAAACTGACACAAATTTAGCCATTTCAAATCAACCAAAGATCGTTTGTAGAACATATTGTTCAATGTCATTCATTACTCACAACTTGCATTTTGTTCCATCCCACACCTTGAGATGAAAACATCCATCTTGCGGTGAAGGTGAACTTGCAATCACTTGGCAGATGAGGTCGAAATGTTGACCCACGGTGACCTCGGATAGGGTCACCTTTGACCTCTCGGATAGGAAACCACATTCCCTGGACCACGTTCTCAGTTCTCTAACCTGAAACAAGATGAGGAGATTGTATGCCATGACTGTAAAGGAAAACTCCAAGATTTTACAGTTTGATTTATTTCATTTACATCAGTATTTTTCCAGTCCCAATGTTTACATGATTAAGTTTCTAGTTTGAAAGTTTGTACAATTTGGTTGACATGTTTCAACCTTCTTTGATTCAGTATTACAGCAATTTTATTGCAGCATTTGCTGTTTAAAAGCATACAGTTCAAACAACAAGCTCAGAAATGGATAAAGTGAAGCATCAAAGAGAAAACATGAAATGATCTACAAGTTACCATGGAAACAGGCAGTCAAAAGATGGAAAAAAAGTATTGCAACCAGAGAGTCCAAACAAGGAAACTGATTTCTCAAAACTGAAAAAGAACAATTGCAAGACTACATCCGGTGACCAAGAATGGGTACACCCTCATTCCATAAGAAGCGGTGAGACAAAGAAAAGGGCTGCAATTATGAGTCACTCTTGAAGAATCATAATTACCTTTTCTTTATCAAACTCAGAGAGGGTATAGTTTCTGGTAGTTGACCTGGCTTCGACAGGTGCTTCCGGGGAACCGTCGAACACCAGACATGAAAAGCCTGGGCTCTTTTGACCCTGAAGTTCGTCTCGGAAAACAATCACCTGAATCGGAATAGAGACGATGGCATGAATGAAAAAGATTTTGATTCAAATCCTCCTTTTAATTACTTCCTCTTTCTTTTGAGTCCTATCAGCACACAAAAGGTAACCTTTCAAGATAATGCACTGTAGTGTACGAAGCAAATGAATCAAACTCTAATTGTTTATTTGGCAACATCAACAACAAGGGAAAAATACAACTTCTGCAAACAGATGACCAACCCCACAAGATGACAGTATCTGAAGGGAAACCTCACCTTCAGGCGGTGAAATCGAACTACGTCTCCAACGTCCAGTACCTCCGGCATCAGGTCGATGTCAGCATTAAATATGAGACACTTGAGGCCGGATGCCTGTGCGTCTATGCTCGGATCGACTATGGTGACCATCATACAATAATCTGTCGGAGTGATCGGAAGGATGCATAGCGATGAAAAAAAAAAAACATGTGGTGATCAACTAATCCGTTGAGGCATTCCAGACGCTCAGAACAAAACAAAATGAAGACTGATTGACAATTGTGACGCACTATATGGTAATCTGTCTGCATAAACAAAATTTGTGCGTAACGAAACAGAATTATGAATATTGAAAAAAAAAACTGTGAATGGAAACTTTGCAATCAGAACGCAGTCTCTTAACAGAGCAATAGCAAGAGCAAAGGTCACACTTAAGAGGAGTGCAGGGATCACAGATATAATGAAAGGACTGACAGTGAATACAGGATTAGCTATAGATCATATGCAGCCACACTCATCTCAAACTAGCAGCCAAAAACTTTTCAAGAAAACTATTTGTGGTTTGAGTGTCAAGTGGTACTTCCATGTACCACCAAAATGTAAAATTGGAACATCCCAGCATCAATATAGTCTTTTCGTTCCATCCCTGGTTCTTGTTTGAAACCTACTGATTTTTAGTTATCAGTGATAAATAACTAGCATGCTATACGCTGAAGAAGGGGTTCATTTTCATTTTCAAAAAAAAAATCTCTCCTCTAAGATTTTTTCAAAGAAGGTTCTCATATAAGCAAAGATCAGATTCAACATCCGGGGTGTGCTGTACGTACCTGCTCCTGAAGTCTTGTAAGGCGGTTTGAAGAACTTAACCACTCCATAGACATCAACACTCCTGGTAGCTTTGACCTCTTTCAAGGGGGTGTATCGATAGTTGTACAACTCCTGATTGGATGAAAAAAAGCAAAAGAGATGGGAAGGTTTGGCTTTCCTGTGTAAACAGGAGTCTGCATCAAGTTGAAGTTAGGAAAAAAAACTGCTTAAAAAGCAAAGTAAAAAAGTTCCCACAATATAGGCTCAATATATCTACATGTCCAATTTGTCATTCATTATGACAAACTCAATGATGCATTCCTGAAAGTTTTCAACATTATGTATCATGTAATCTACTCAAGAATTTGTAAAGTTGGTTGAACTTTGAAATTCCTCCTTTGACCTTTAACCTGTTATGTTATATTGCTACGCATATTGACTGATTTGTCGTCTCTTCAATGTGACAAATCTCTACACAGTTCAGTATTATAATCCCATTTAGAATCACATTTATAACATGCAGCAAGCATACCCAAATGGCGATTTCCCATCGTTGCTTTTGAAGAAAAAAATGGCCTCCTTACAGCGTCCATGAGAAAGCGTACGGGTGCGACTTTAAATGTTATAAGGCACACTGAAATCAAACTGAGGCAGAACCGGTGTGCTTTCAGAACTGACAAGTCAGTCAGTGTGAATACCTTGAAGAGAGCGGACTGTCGATCCTGGTGCAAAGTTCCACCGTTACGTGTAGCAGCATCACCGTCTGTTGCTCTATTGTCCTGTGTGGTACCTGATGACAGAGCTGCCTTGCCCGGTATAATCTGCAAATGTCACATGATACAGTAGTGAACATTTAATATATTCAGATACACAGTAGAAAAAAGGCATAATCTGCAGAACATCGCATGACCATCGACATGAATATTCATTTATGCAGATCAAAGCTAACAGATAATTTTATCTTCAGTGTATGCTTTTTGCTTTTTCTTTGCTTTTTGTTCAATGCAGAAGGAAGTACAACAAAGTAGGCCTAGATACAAAAAAGAAAGCTGTTTGTCACCTTGGCTACACCATGTAATAAAAGGGAGTGAATTTGATAGCAAACGTTGTACCAGTAAGTGCTCACCTCCGTGCTATAGAAGCGAATCTTATTGACAACTACACTCTCAATCTTTTTTTTAATTAAAGGAACACATAGATTTCTGGATCTCAAATTGCAGATTGATGCAAGAGATTAAAAGCAAAAATCACGTATCCACTTGTTATTTATTGCTTTGTACTTCATGACTGATATTAACTAAATTTTAATAGAATCAGCAGATATCATCTGGCAATCAAGACAATCTCTAACCCTGGATTTAAGAACATTTTACAAACAAAAATTTAAATCATAATTTACTAATGGTTACAGTACACTGTACAGTACTGAAGTAATCGGATTAGAAGCTCAAAGACAATTCAACTACGACATGGCATCTTAGCAATGAGGATCTAATTGTTATCTAATTGTTTTCTGGTCATACATCAAGTTTTTATTCCTATTCAGATATTCATTTCTCAAGACAGAAATCATTTTGCACGTAGTATTCACAAGCCTTAGTTTTACTGAGTTATCATAGAAAGAAGTAACCACACCCTTCGAAGGGCTTCTTTGGGGTTTCTCTTAAATCTCTTTTGATTTGCTACGTAGTCCAAGAGTCTTTCAGTGATTGCATATAAAATATTGACAAGATATTCTGAGACTGACGATATCAAAATCAATTAGAAATACAAATTGGTGAACTGTATGCTTAGTGCATGGAGCTTCAGCACATGTTCAGCAGAGTACTATAGAAGATACAAATTACTAAGATATTTCTCCCTGTGACAAAGACAAATGGCAAAATTGTTGATTGAGGTTTAAATCGTTACAGTTGCTGTCTAATGCAGTAACAGTAACACCAGTAACAATATAGGGCTAGCTTGATGAATGTAGTGTATACTAAGAATACATGTATGATATATGGGGTTCTGATAAGCTTCTGCTGAACAAATACCAGGGATGAAATTTAGCGGTCGTCCGGTCGTCCGAGACGACCAAAATTTCTGTAGGACGACCAAAGTTACTACCTCAGGTTGTCCTTTGGACGACCAAATTTTACCCCTGGTCATTTATATTGTGACACAATGCTTACAACTCAACACTGAGATGCAACCAAAATATTTAACATGCATGAACTCCATTCCAAAACATCTGTTTTCTTTCACAAAAAACCGCCAAAACAACCTGAAATCCACGGTACGTAAAAAGCCAAACAAACAGCCTCAGTGTACGATCATGTTTCAACTGATTTTACTGTGCCAGACATGCCCATACTGTACACAGCAAGTACCAGATAGATGAATCACAGTCGAAGAATTCGGTCATATGTGATACGTGCAAGGAGAGCTGCCCAGTATGAATTTTCTAAATAGTGATAGTACCGTTCAAGATTAGTAATGTATCATATTTTGATTTGAAACAAACATTATATTATACAGAGATTTTCTTCTATATGATATATACTTTACAGCATCAATGATTCTAGATAATGACATTTTTATTATCGAAGTGAAAAGGTGGAATTTTACCAGCCTCCTTCTGGAAACCCCCCCCCCTCTTCCCTTTGGATAAACCCTGAGCATTACTTTTAAGTTACAAGTCAGAGGTAATTAATTTAGCTGTGGAAAGTTTCAACCTGTATAAGAAAGACAAATAAAAACATGGTCTTGACTGTGCAAAATACACATTTTGCACATTTCTTGTTTTTATATGTCCGTTGTGAAGGGCGACCTTCGGACAACCATTTTCAGTTGCTTAACGATCATCCCTGAATACACTTCCTGAGACAAAGTGATGAAACAGTGGACACATTAAATCTGACTCACCCAAACATCTGGCTTGCTCTCCGATGACAGGACCAACTGACATGGGTGGATCAAATCTTTGGAAAACGTGACCGACTTCTGGATCATAACATTTGAAACAAATACGTCATCCTGTGGAGTCAATGGTGTGTTGTTTTACATTAAAAGCAAATCTCTCACATGTGGCCACTATATCTTTCACCCACATTGTAATTGATGGTTGGCAACTGTAGTATTCTTAGCCCTTTGGTGTAAAATGGTTCATTATTTTAAGGCTTTTAAGCTTTAAAAAATCAAAACTAAAACTAACCAGAGGATAACATTTCTGGCAAACTTTATTCAGTCAAACTATTCAAACACAGGTATACAGTTTTACTGGACACTTGGTAAATACCATTCATATAATTTAAAAAAATCCCAGATTCCCAGTTAGCTACTGTATATATACAAAGCACACCAAGTAAGTTCACCATTTGTGATATATAAATTATTGAAGTGCTGTCTGTAGAATAATATACGAAAAGAATACTGTATGAAAAAGAAAATTGTAATCTTAGTTAACAACACACCGAGTGATACTTATCGAGATATATGAATATTCAACGTTGAGATGTTAAAGATTGCTCACACTATGCTGTTTTTAACCGCTGATATGGTAATTTGAACTCCGAGGAATAATTTAGTTCTCAAAATTTGCAGAGCAGTTTCCAGGCTTCTTGGGTATTTTGTCGCAAAATGAGTGAAAGTCCTAACGTTGCATGCACAAAAAGGTGCTACACAAAATTCCATGAGTAGCAATTCATGATTTTGTGTAGTAAACTGAAAATGATACTGGATAAATTATTCCCTGAACTCTACTATTTCTGGCTAGCCTACAGCTTGGGCAGCTTGATATTGTACTCTAACGTTTCTTTCAAAGTCTTCTTGTTGATAGCCAGTGATATGTGACCTAGAGTATAGAAAATCTTTGCTTTCATTTTAGACTCCCTTAAATAGCAACTGGAATATTCCTTTACATGAAGCACTTTTGTCCCTGAAACATGCACTATTTCCAAATTACACTTACCCCAACATTCACAGCATCAAACTCCTTGGCATATTGTCCAATAAGGTAGGCATTAATTTTCTGGTCATCTAATGGTCCTGCCTCCAGGAGGACAACCTTTCTTCTGGGAATCGTGCCCACCCATTTGACACCCCAGTCTTTGTGCAACGTCAGCTGTAAAAGGGAAACTTGTTTCAATGGAAAGAAACCTAGTTGTTTAATTGAAAATATGTTGTAATATACAACATACAGCTATACTGACTGCATTCCTCGAGACAGTGTATTTACAGTATACTGCATACTGCCAGCTTCAAGTTTCAAGTATATAATGTGCCAACTTGTCAGGATTGCAAACATGTACAGTATGAATTACAGCGCAGGGCTCTATCATTAGTTACCCAACCTACTGCAGCATCCACTTCAAGCATTCCATAAATCTATTTTTTTTTTAATAATTTCACACTTCTAAGTTGTCTGGATCTTTTAAAATGAAGAAACAATAGGATACTGCGACATGATATATTCTCACGCATTCCTGGATGCAGCGGGATTTTCTGCTCCAGTATAAATTGTCATCTGACAGAAGTTTGACAGAAATACATGCAGATATGCAGGCTGACGCAGCAGAGCCAACTGAGAAAAAAAAAAGGATGTCAAAGAAAAATCCAGCGGCCTATTAAAGTGTTAAGATTGTAGAGACAGTTTAAAACTCTGAAATATGTGAACCAAAAATGTCACATGGCAGTACTACCTTAACAAACTTGTTTATCAATGAAGCGTCTGGTCTCAAATTTTTCAGCTGTACTCGTTGAAGCCCGAACAAAGCCGGAATGTTACTGGTATCTGGATTCATAACTGTAAAGGGCATCTTGATAATATATCTGTAAAAAGCAAAAATTAACATTTCAATGACAAAAGCACAGGGGTGGATCATGATGGGGACTGGGGATTGTCCCTCCTCACTTTTTGAAACATGGAACATCTTTTAACCCCCATCCCCTGGCATGTTTTTAAAACGATGAAATCTAAATCTGTTATTAATGCTAAAATATAGGGAAAAGGGGATGGGACAACATTGTTTCAAATGCAGACTACAATCAGATGATGAGCTACATGTGTATACATTCAAACGAGAATAAATGTATTCAAATGAACATACTTCCTCTAAAATTGTCTTTTCCTCAAAGATTTGAAAAGACACTACTCTAGGCCCACTAAAGTACAATGATTAATTGTAACGACTGTATGCAAAGCAGGCATCTTACAATGACGTTTCAATGATTATTATAATTCATGGAAATTTCACTCTCAGTCTCACTATCTTCTTTCCACAAAAAGTGCAAGATTTGAAAACAAAAGAAAACTGCAGATGAGTCACAAATACTGTACAATGGAATGTTAAATGCCCAACAGGCCTAACCTACTGTAGGCTAAATCAAGAGTGCATTAAGTCTGCACACTTCACTGAATTGTTCATTTAGTACAACATTTTCTGCTTGACACCAACCTTACGACCGACATTCATAAACAGCCAAAAGATGTAAATTAGTCTTAACCTTAATCCACTACAATGAGCAGGTCAACAAAGATTCAGGAGAAACAGGGCTCTGATTAGCCATATCAACAACATGTAGACCTGAACATACTGTAGTCAAGCCTAACTTATTGTCGTAAGTACTGTAGCTAGGTCAAGTTACATATTTTGCAAATGATAGGTTACTCTATATGCCTATCTGACAATACCAGTAGAGACCTAGGTAGGTTACCGGTCATTTTGCCCTCTTGCAATTCCGTCCACAGGCAACCGACATACAGTACCTAACAGTTTGTCCCCTTGAACTAACTGATGTCAAATGCTGCGATGTGATAATTTTCAACTACTATTTTCACGATAAAGCAAAAATAGTTTTCATAAAATTCACAAACGGCAAAAATCTGGTACGGCGGCATTGAAAGCAAGTTGTGGAAAAGAAGGGGGAAAACTGGGACTATATATCCTGCCACCATTTCTTAAAAGAAAATGACCATGTTCAGAAGTTTTTTGCTCAGTGTGAGTGCTAGCTGTAGGTCAGAAAACATGCCACAGCAAGAAAAAAGGCATTCAAAAAATCATGGGAAAAATGTGGTGTTCAGAAGACATAAGCCATCAAAGATGTGAACAGCATACTAACATGAATGGAGAAATGAAAAGAAAAATTGTGATCACCGAACAATTTCTGTAACACCACAAGTTAAGGAAATGAAAATATAAGGGAAAGCAATTACGAACATGGGAGACATAATATGAAATGTAAAGCAACTTACTAGATACAAACAAAACATTGGCCTAATACTTCAATGAAACAAGATCAAATGAATGTTTGAAATCATAACCGTTTTTCACGTAGGCCGATTTCAATCATCACTCAGGTTAGAGCGTGGCCTGCACTTGTGGTCAAACGGGTCTTCAGGAGCAAACTTGCAATCAGCTTGGGGCAAACTGGTTATTTGGGGGAAAACTGGTTGGGAGCAAACTTGCAGGGGATGGGGGAAGGCAAAACAAACTTCAGGAAGATTGCATGTCATCATTGACATGGGCCTAGCCAAGGCCCAAGCCAAGGGACTGTTTCAAGATTTGCAATCTGTCTCTGAGTTTTACATACAGTAACATCAGGTACAGGTGATCAACATGGCACTGCTTGGGGTTGACTTAAAGTTACAGTCACGATTGCTAAGGTCTACTTGTTTTGTGTGTTACAGTAACCTGGCTGCTACACACTACGGTGCTGACGTTAGGCTAGGCAGGCTCTTATTAGTCTTGTAGAGTTAGGCCTAGACAGATTTTAAACTAAGTAAGCTACTGTAGCCTAACTTAGCTCTACAGACTTACAGTAAATGTTAGGCCTAACAGTACACTAACACTACATTACAGTAAATCTCCGACCATCAACTGAAAACATATCATTTTCACGAGAGCAACAGGCAGTGCACTTCATGGAATACGATCTAAAACAAATCCACCTTCTTCCTTTGGTCCGGCTAACTTCAGAGTTCTGTCTTCATGAGAAAAGTTTGAGATCAAGGCTGTCACTTCTGAAAATGTACTGTAGGTACGTCTGTAAATGTAAGATTAAGAACTTCGTATGAGATATTCAAAGTTGTCAAACCGCGTACGGATTTGTTTTGGTGAGAGAGAGCCCTCTATTTTGACCACTATTTCTGTGCTTGTACCTTGTAAAGATAGCGAACAACAGACTTTTTCAACAGGTTTCTTTTGAAGTCATAAAATGTGCTAGATTGAGATATGAAAAAATCCATCTGGTATGTTCAGTTCAGTTTAGTATGACTTTATTCCAATCTCTTACTTATAATATAAGACATAACAATATTCTGAGAGTGGAAAAAGTAACGAAAATACAGTATATAAGGATCATCATGCTTAGACACTTCATAAAATAATTACTTTACTTAACAAAAAAAAGGTAAGAGACTGAGGAGTGGCAACTGAAAGCTCCTAGGAGCTTGTGGGTGTTGACACCCCTTAAAGACAGACAGAAAATACAAGACAAAAAAAGAAAAGCACACACACACACACACAAAAAAAAAACAAGAATAGAGAACAGAAATGCAAAAAAGACGGTAGTTCAAAGGTAATTTGCAATGAAATGAACTTTAAGCTGCTTTTTAAATGCATATTGTGTTTTACAGTTTGTAACTTCCAAGGGGAGAGAATTCCAGAGTTTTGCACCTACAAATCGAAGACCAAATTGAGATGACCTAAGCCTACAAAGGGGAGTGATAAACTGATTTGAAGCACGACTAGGATAAGGGTAATTGCTATCACGAAACTGAAACTGAGCACGAAAAATTGACGGGGTTCTGTTATATAACCAGTCAAAAATAAACAACCCGGTAAGATACCGATTTAAATCATAAATATTAAGAAGGTTAAGACTAGCGAAAAGAGGTGCAGTATGATGACGATAGTCTACGTTGCATATACATCTAATAGCCCTTTTCTGCAAAATAAAGAGAGGTTTAATTCTGGTAGCATACGTGCTCCCCCAAATGATATTACAATAAGTGAGATAAGGGAGTATAAGGGTATTATACAGGGATACCAAAATTTTCCTAGGAAGAAGTTGTCGAAATCTGTTTAGTATCCCCTACACCTTTTGAAACTTTCGTGCTAACATACTGGATATGAGCAGTCCAGGTGAGATGAGAATCAACAAACACACCAAGAAACTTAGTAACATTTGAACGCTGTATGTTAGTACCACAAAGTTGTATGTTGTTTACATCCTGATTAAGTTGCTTAGAAGGTGAGGTAAAAATAACAAAATTGGTTTTCTTTACATTGAGAGATAGCTTGTTTGCACAAAACCAGTTGTGAACATAGATAAATTCATATTGTATTACATTTAGTAGACAACTGAGGTCATTACTGGAATAAAAAAGATTGGTATCGTCAGCATAAGAAATTACATGCAATTTATTACTAGCCCTGTGGAGATCATTGATATAAATAATAAACAACAAAGGACCTAGAACAGATCCCTGAGGAACACCACAAGTAATACGCTTACGTATAGAATTAACATTGTTAATGCCAACATACTGGTAACGATCAGTAACATAACTTTTAAACCAATCCAGTGCTGTACCCCTAATACCGTAATGTCCAAGTTTACTGAGTAAGATTCTATGGTCCAATGTATCAAAAGCCTTAGACAGGTCCAAGAAAATGCCTGATGCATACTGATTTTTTTCGAAGGCATCTGTTACTTTATTAGTGAAGTGTAAAATAGCATGCGAAGTCGAACGCCCAGGAAGGAACCCAAATTGGTATTCATACAATTGATTTTGCTTTACAAAAAAGGAATATAATCGAGTAAACATAAGTTTTTCGAGTACTTTGGAGAGACATGGTAAAATTGAAATAGGTCTGTAATTATTAACCGAATCTTTATCACCAGATTTAAAAACAGGAACAACACGTGCAATTTTGAGAGGACTAGGAACAATACCTTTCTTTAACGAAAGATTAAAAAGGTAGGTTAGTGGGGTGCACAGGGAATGAGCCACATATTTGAGGATCGTAGAGGAAATTCCATCAAAACCAGCGGCAGAATTTTTAAGAGAAAATATTATATTTAACACCTCCTCGCATGATGCTGGACTAATGAATAGAGAGTCGACAACCCGATGGGACAGATAGGACTTATAACTACAGTGTGAGGGGGGAATCCCTGCCTGGGTAGCAGGACCAATGGCAGTAAAATAATCATTAAAGATATTTGCAACATCGGAAGGATTCGAAACACTAGTTCCATGATAATTTAATTTATCAGCAGTAAAATCAGTACCTCGACCATACAACAGGGTATTAATTGAGCGCCATGTAGATTTCGTGTCCTGTGTGGTATTGCTGAACAAAGTAGAGAAGTAAAATTTCTTAGCCTGTCTGATGACAGAAGTAAGACGATTTCGAAATCGTTTATACTCGTTCAAAGCAGCAGCAGACCGACTACGGAGGTACCTTTTGAATAAACGATTCTTTGTTTTACAAGAGTTCAGTATGGCTTGGGTGATCCAGTGCTTCGAATTTCGGTTACTACACTTTTTGGTATGGGCTACCCAAGGAAGACAATTATTTAAATGATTTAAGAATATCTTATTGAAATTATCAAAGGCGCTATCAACATCAGAAGAATTATAGACATCTGCCCAGGATTCGTTTTGAACTGCGGAGCGTAATTGGTCAAGGCTAACAGGGTTGATGTATCTTTTAAAAAAGATTGAATTTTCTCTCAACATAGCAACATCTAAATCAGTAAGCGTGAAAACTGGAAAATGATCAGAAATGTCATCAACTTCTACACCAGAAACAGAATTTAAACATAAACTATTCGTGAAAATTACATCAAGCAGTGAGGCAGAGTGTGAAGTAACTCTAGTGGGTATACTCTGAAGTGGACGATAAGAGTAAGAATAAAAAAGGTTGACAAATTGGGTACAACTGTTATCGGCCTGATTAAGAAGATTACAATTGAAATCGCCCATGAGGAAACAAGTCTTACTTTCGTTATTCAGACAGTCAAGTAGTGTAGCGATGATGTCTAAGACACCGTCCTTAATACCAACTGGACAATAAATAGTTCCTACTATAACAGGAGACTGTCGATTATAGACCTCCACAAAGATAGACTCGAAAATACCATCCACGAAAATACTAAGGTCTGGACGAGCTTTGTAGCTAAGTTCAGAATTAATGTATAAAGTAACCCCACCCCCTCGTCTTGCTCTGGGGGTTTGTTCTAAGTTGTAACCTGGGATATTATAGACGGTATGTAGTGTTTCATTATCATTAAGCCAAGTCTCTGTAATTCCAATAAGAGAAAATTTATGCTTAATAGAGCTAAGAGAAATTGAGAGGTTGGTAAAGTTGCTATTAAGCGACCTAGCATTAACATGAAACAAAGTTAATTTCTTATCCCAAATGTAAGGGTTAATGTTATTAAAGAAATCATAATTATAGTACTTGCAACTGTCGATTTGAGAATCATGCACAGAATTTACATCAGGATCAACAGAATTTAAGGGAGAATCATTGTCATTGTTCGTGAAACCAAGCTTAGAAGCAGTTTTACAGGTAGGAACAGAAAGCGAACGAGAAGAGACGTAAATCCACTTACAACAGAAAAAAGAAATCCTTATTAGTAGTCCGTTAAATCCAGTGGTGATATTGTGAACAACAAAGAAGTCATCGATCACCCAGCCAGAGTAACAAGGTCGCACAAAATCATAAGGGATGTAGCCTGGTATATCTACACGAAACAAGATGGCGGCAAATGATGCTTGAGCAGGTGCGTATAGAGTTACTGCAGCTTATCTAGGTCGTGTGCGGTGGCAATATGATGCTTGTGACCCTTTGCGTCCGCTACAAAGATCTTCCCATCAAGTGTCCAAGACTTGGAAACTTTATTATGTTGACGGGCCTTAGTAAAGAGCTGCTGGTTCTGACGTGTTAAGTCCTCATTAATGTAGATGCCTGTGCCCTTAAGTTTGGTCCTCGCCCGGTATACCTTGTCCCTCATATTGTACGTAGCAAACTTCACAATGATTGCCCTGGGTCTCGTGGCCGTTGAAGTGGCACCTCGAGGTCTGGGGGTGATTCGGTGCGATCTGTCGATATCACCTGGGGTGAGGGTAACATTCAGTTTCTCACTTGCAAGTCTCGTAACGCGAGCATCCGTTGGTTCCTCTGGGGACTCAGGTAAACCGTGTAGTCGTAAACAATTACGTCTTGAATATTGTTCTTGGTGATCAACCAAGTCATGGATTGTGGCAAACTCACGTTTGAGAACGTTGAATTCTTCTCTGACTTCATCAAGTTGCTTTTGCTTTTCATTTAGTTCCAGCTGAAATGCTTCATGAAGATCAGAACAAATTTTTTCTTTTACAGCTTCAGTTATGGCTGGCACTAATTTGCTCACTAAATTTGTACAGAAGTCGTCAGAGTTTATAACAGCAAGTAATTCCTCACGAACTGAATCAGCAATTGAGTCATGTAGGTCAACAGGTATAGGCTCCTCGTTAGGCTGTAAAGAACGGCCCTGCCTCCTGGTTGGCGGGGTTGGTTTCGCTGCTTTTGCAGATTTTTTGCTGGACGACATCCTCAAATTACCTCGTTGCTGTTGAATGTACTATGGTTTGTAAATTTATAGAGGAATTTTGATACTGGACGCCTTGTAAACGTAGGATTTTATAGGATTTTACAGGATTTCTATAACTAACCAACCATGTTAGTCGATTCTATGATAAGTATGATAAGTATGTCAGATTTCCTCACTCCTAGACTGAACTATGAGAAATTCAAACGAAACTTCAGGTTCATTGAGAATTTTTTCAATGTCCAGGTAACTTCACAATCTGGTGCAATATTTGAAATCTACTTAAAATAAAATCTATTTTTAAAAAACATAAAATGTGCTAGACTGACATATGAAAAATTCTAACTGGTATTTCAGATTGTTTGACTGTCGTCGCTCTGCGTTTTCTTCTTTTTTTAAGGGGGGGGGGGGTGCATGTACATGGGTGAAGCATTGAGAAGAGTACATGTCAGGGATCACAAAAATACCAAAGACAGCATGTCAGCATGACAGTACATGGGCCCAGACAGGTGTTATACAGAACAACAAAATCCGTAATTACAACAAGACGTGTGTGATTCGGTATTATAAGCGTTAGAGGAAAATTTTACATTCAGGTCTCTACCTGTTTTTTAATTCGTTTGGATTGAGTTTTGGATTCTTCTATTGACCTCATGTCACACGCAATATGTCGCCTACCTGAGAACAGGCTGGGATAGTACTGCGAAAAAAAAAATGCAAAAGGAAAAGATGGTTTAGAGAACAATTTGTTTCGCATGGTTTGTAAAGGATTTGTCACACGATGAGACAGATGCCATTCATGTCTTACTTGTGCAAGAAAAGAGAAATTAATGTCCAACTTCAGTTCGATTCATTACTTTAATCACCATTGTACTCCCCATCATCTTTGCCGTAGTATCAAAATCAGTTCTGGTATTATATCAAATCGTCACAAGCACAGGGCCGACCCAAGCTTGTACCATTGGCATTCTCTTTTTACTTTCTTTCACTTTCAACATTTCAGGACACCTGTCGTCACTTGTTGTCGCAACACCTTGTTTCCGAAAATGTTGACAGTGTGTACAAAGCAAAAAAAAGTTAGCAACTTGTATCCTGACATTGCTAATAATTCAGAATCTATTTTCCAGCAATATGTGTCCTCGGCTCTAACCGATCAGAAATCATATTTGAATCACCTGATCAACCACCTGTGGTCCCGTATTGCAGAACCCCAGTGATTTTATTAGGGAAACGCCAGAGTAAGCATGGGCTTGTCGCGCACCCATAGTGACACAGATTCAAATTTTTAGGTTAAAATAACGGCGACACTTTTGAATAACAAAAAAAAAAAAAAAAAAACATATTCCTTCCAAGTTGTAATATGACAAAAAATTCGTTCTTATGACCAATAATGTCCGGATTTATGCTCTCACACTTGTGTAAGGGCATGGAATTAGTAGTAGTTCTTTGGTAAGAACTACCAGGAGTAGCAAACCTTTTTTAAATTTTTGTATTTGACTATATTTCGCAGTAATTGCACCGTTCGAAAATGCACTTTTTTAAGGGTACGCAATCGAGTATAAACTCAAGTGCGGCAATCAAAACTGATTGTTCAACAATTCTCTATGAACTTTGCAATCTTGATTCAACAAGTGACTTATGTAGATTTTGTGTCCTAATGTAGGCAAGATGTCGGTTCGTTCATAAACAGCGTGAATAATACTGATGCTCTGATATTAAATTCCAGTGTTTCAGAGTAGCCTCTTTTATGTGCTGAAGGTAAATGGCAGTTTAAAAAAGTACAGAGGTTTCCCTTTCTTTGGGGTTGGTGGTTAAAGATAGGGTACATACTACGCTTTGGAAGAATTGCTTTTATTGGCCGTGAACAACAACATCTTGTCCCTCCGTCGTGGTAACGTAGTAAGCAGCTTTAGATTTCACGACGCGGACAACACTACGACGTAGTGACGTCACGTTCAATGTTCTGCGCAAGGCACTACTTCACCCACTCGTTTTGCCTGATATTCTACACCGGGTGTTTCGATCTTTCACGTTCTGCTGCAGACGACAACCTAGAGTAAAATATGACGTCATAATTGACCGCTGTGCTTGTACAAACAATAATCGTGTATACGTGTATCATCATGTGACTGGACACACGACTAACTTTTTGTGCGTTGTACAAATCTAAAGCACATATTCAGCAGGACGACAAGTTGGCGCTACGACATAAGCTGTCCGGTTAACTGCCGCGTCCCAGGTCTACGCGTCGTGAAATCTAAAGCTCCCTAGTGTCTCCGTGAAATTATATTTTTTCTTAAATGAAATCTGTCTCGTTATCACAAAGACATAACGGAGGCTCCACAATCGAAAGGGGGGGGGGGGGTGTGGAATTAAATTGAAAGACAAATCTACGACGGGAATGTTGTGGACACGTGGGAACAGCATGTTGGAACACAAAACAGCGCATCCTTTCCTCGAATTTTGTGAGAGCTACTTAATTTTCAATCCATAAAAAATATACATCAACAAAAAAAAAAAAAAATATGTACCCTACACCACTTCCTTCAGAAGTCTGTTTAATCACAGTTTTCGATAATTTAAAAACAGTGCAATACCCATTCCCCCTGCAACAAAGCCCACATAAAAAAAAATTACATATTTATGGTAAGGCTTGGCTTTCATGCCACAGACAATCTTTTGAAGATACAACTGTTTTTTTATTTAATTAAAGAAAACTCCTCTAGAGGATGAGTTCAATTAATTTGCCAACGGAGGTTCGTTCATATTCATTACATGAATATGTACACAGGCCTTTAGTAACTACAACAGTAGTCTTTCGTATAAATCATTGAGAAAACTTAATTTCTTTTGCATTTAAGCTCTTAAAATTTGTGTGTGTGTGTGTGTGTGTGAGTATGTGTGCGTGTGCGTGATTAGTATGGTATACCAGGGAGCTGTTACTTAGAGGTTTTGAATTAGCTATGGTGTACCAACGAGACAGAACTTTGTCTTCTTTGATGTTTGAAAGTATTTCCTACGTTTGTTGTTGTTGTTAATTGTTTAATGTTCATATTGTAAAAACGACCTTCTCATCTGTGCTATGTAATAAGGAAAGTAACAAATATCCAAGGAAGGGCTTAAAATTAATAACGACCCTATGTCAGATATTGTATACCTAAAATTTGTTTCCCAATGAATAACACAAAACAATATACCACGTGTCTTTAAGTGACTGTCTTGTCCAAAACTACAAGAGAACGTGTTACTGTCATTTGCATTGTATGAAACACAAACAGAGTTGCAATGTTCTTCGCCGCGTAGTGTAATAAATGTGCTACCATCACTGGTACTTTTGTGATATACACTTTCCACGAAAAGAGCAAGTCTAAATGTACATTAATAAATGAATAAAGGCATTGTCTACCATGAGATCCCCCTCCCCCGTAGCCCTACTGTCTGACCAATGTATTAGACACAGTTACTGTCATTCGTGTTTTCATGATACATAAGATGTACGTTTTAAAATAAATAAGACTTACCTTTCCAGTTGAATAAAGTCGTAATGGGCCATGGACTTCCTTTAGGGTTTTCTTTCTGGGCCCATGTACAGGATAAGGTTGCTGTTATTGGTAATTTTGTGATCTCTGAGATGTAGTATTTCAAATGCAAAAAGAATTATCCATGTACATATTCAGCTGAAGAAAGTCGTTATGGGCCATGGACCCCTATGGGACTACTGTCTGTGCCCATGTACACTGAGGAAAAGTTGTTGTCATTAAAATTTTTTTAATTCCTGAGATGTACTCTTCCAAATGCAAAAAGAATTATCCATGTACCTTTTCAGTTGAAGAGCACCTTTGAGGCTGCTGTTTGGGCCCATATACAGGGTAAAATTGTTGTCATTGGTGTTTTTGTGATCCCTCAGATCGACACTTTCAAATGCAAAAAGAATTTTTATGTACCTTTTCACTTGAGTGGAGTCGTTATGAGCCATGGGAAAGGGGCTACTGTCTGTGCCCATGTACAGAATAAAGTTGCTGTCGTTGGTATTTTTGTAATCCCTAAGATGTACTCTTTCAAATTCAGAGAGAATCATTCATGTTCCTTTTTAGCTGAATAAAGTCGTTATGGACCGTGGACCCATTTGGGGCTGCTGTCCTGGAGCATGTACAGGATAAAATTGTTTTCATCGGTTTTGTTTTAATCATCCATAGTCTTTCAAATGCAAAAAGAATCATAAAGGGAACCTTTTCAGCTGAATAAAGTCGTTATGGGCCATGGGCCCATTTGGGGCTGCTGATCATGATGGAAAAAAGTTTGTGGCACGTTTCCTATCAATCAACCAACAAAATTTAAAATAACCAGAAAAGGGAGAAGGTCGGTCAAAATTCTGTTAGTGATAGTGTATTTGAAAGAATTTTGGGGCCCTTTAAGACTACTGTCTGGGAGGGGGGGGGGGGGATAAAATTGCTGTCACGCCTATTTTGACTATCAGTGAGTCTTAGTGGACATTTTCAAGTTAAGTTTATCCATGTACCTTTTCAGCTGAATAAATGTATCTTTTGACCGTCATTTTTGGGCCCTCCAGGCCAAATGCACAGGATATAGGTCCCGGCAGCAATCCCATTCCTTGACTCCAGGGGCAAAATCTATATGTCGAGATCATCAGACCTTTTGTACCTTTTCAGCTGAATAAAATCTATGGGCTCCTGGACTAATTTGTTTTTTTTATCCCAGCCTAGGATATGGATGAGGGGGACATCAACAAGTGCGATGCAGTGTCAGTGATACTTATGTGGAAATACAGTATGCTCTGTTGCATTAGTCCAACCAGAATTTTTGATGGGGGGGGGGGGGGATTACTGACGGTATTTAAGAGGGGCGACAGCATCGTTCGGAGCGTACCAGACAAAAAAAAAAAAGCTCTAACCCCCTACTCCTAGATTGCTGAAAATTGCCGTTCCAAGGTTCACAAAGTAAGCACTGGAAATGTTATTGTCAATATTTTCTTGGAAAATTAATCTCATTTGGGAGTTTTCCGATGAAAAAGTGTGATAAGAATTTGCACATTTCATGATGAATTCTGTAATTGGTTGAATTTGATAGCAAAAAATTGGCACTCTCCATTCATCATTCATTTCCTAGGTCCGAAAGGCTTTGAACTATACTCAAACTTGCATTTTTTAAAGTTCTCTTCCACTTTTCCCCCCCTTTTTTGTATTTGTTTATATCCTGTGAAAAAAGCTGAAAAGGGCACCGGTAATCCATTTGAGTCTGTCAAGGGGGGGGGGGGGGGGAGGGCCTGACCATATGGTAGCACTGCACACAATCAACGGATGTACCCCTCGTAACTTAAGCTAATGAAATCAATCCATTACATTCTTTTGTCCATCAACATAACATCGCGGAGGAGACACTGCGCACGAAGGGCGCAGAAACTGTCCGCGTTTGGTGTGCGTAGATGAGTCTAACGGAGATATGAAAACACCTACATTCGTCACGCAGAATTCCCTCTTGAATATTTATCAGCCTAGCCATTATATCAGTCAGTCACCAAAATTTGGGTTCGATATTTGTTACAATGTCCCCTACCATTCAAAAAGAGAGCCCAAACATTTCTCTTTTATGATATGAGGGGGTGGGGGGACATTTGATATTATGTCCTTCACCTATCAAAATGTGGGGGGACGTGACCAGTCGCCCCCCACCAGGATTGACGCCCACGGTAAGTTGACGCCCACTAGATAATTAGGTTACGTGACCCGTTCTGTTACATTCTCGCCCACTGGAAAATCTCAATGAATAAGACTGACAAGTGATGGCCCGCTATGTTTGTTGAATAATGCAAAATGTGGCTTTGTCTTTTTCATTATAGCAAGGTAGGTGGACACGTTGATCTTCTATCTCCTTGGAAATAACAGATTTTTTTAGATATTATGCAGGATATTTAAAAGCAAACACTAATGAAGAGAGGCTTTTCTTTCCCACGTCTCAAGCAAGCGTCTTCAAGCTTTGCGAGTACCTGACTCATTCACCATAAAGTTAAAGGGCAAAGGAGTGCCAGATGCCCACAAAATGCCCTAAGACTTTCATGAATCAATTTAATATTTTCAATCGATTTTTGCAGATGATGACAATATAGGCTTTCCTTAACACCGAAATTACTTCACACAATCATCTATCGTAATCAACAATTTAGGATAGCGATTTTAATGAACATTTTGTAAATATAGCCTTATACACCAACATGAGTAGGCTAGGCGCTGGTGATCGCAAAACTTGCCATCATTTCATTTTGCGTAAATAGTCCTGGCATGCAAGTGCATATAGGGACGCAACTGATTTATCTTATATTTGCCGAATACTTGTCTCATTTGCGAAATTAAATGGTACAAAACTGATATCAGTGGATACTGGAGAGGAGATAACATTTTCTTTCTATTTTGATAAAAAAAGAAAACAAGTGGTTTTATGATGCCTCGATTTAATCATAGATAATTTTACGAGGTGTTGGAAACACATTTGTAGACCTTTCATAAGAAGGGTCAAATTCATACTTTTACACATCCTTGCTCGCCGAAGTGGCCATCAACAGTATTTTTATATGTTTTGGCATATAACTTTTATGATTGCAAACTTTTGATAGTTTCTAAATGTTGAGATGTTGTCCTTGAAAAATCAAATCACCTCTTTTAGTTCATTAGCATTCAAAACCCCGGCCATGACATCACCAATGTAAGAGGGGGTAGAACTTTTTGGGTGGTTGCGAATAGACGGAGAAATGACCAATTAGTGTTGAGAAATACAGATCAGCCACCCCAAGTTAATTTATAGATCAGTGATTTGTACACATCGAGCATGATGGGGTTGCACTTGATTGAGTTAGACTATAGGGCGTTCGCCTCTAATGTCTTGTCTTGTTCTCCCGCAAACGGCGGGGGAAGGAAAAATGTTGAATATGAAGATAAAATATCTTTCATATAGAAACTTAATCAATCCCGCGTGGAGGTGGTCACAAATGAAAAAAATAATGAAGAAAAGATCCCCACTTTTCTGTGATAACGCCACGAACGAGGAGCCACTGACGTCAGCTGTACGTACGTCATAAATTACTTTTCAACCAATCAAATTTCGTCTAGGAATTGTCTGAACGGAGTGTCGTCCGCTAGTGCAATTTAGGCCTAGGTGCGCGCAGTATACACACAGTAATACTTCCCGCGTATCCAAAAAGATCAAAATCGAAAGTAAAATTCTCAAAGTGTCTGTTATGCACATGTTTTTGAAGCAAATGAGGAAATTAGGCCATTTAACGAAAAAACTTGGAGAACTTTTTTGCATGGTGTACAAGTATGGGAGAATTTAGATGGTAAACAGGCCGAAGTATCCAGGTGTTTTCTTGAAAACAATTCGTGTGATGATTTGTACGTCTTACCAATACCGGAAAACGGGGGATGCCACCGTAAATGCTACCAGTATTTTACAGATATTTCCAAACAGAAACGGGCTGTGAAGAGGGTTGCTCATGAAAAACGGGAAGATTCTTCTGCTACCTGTAGTACTACTTCTGTCTCGGTTATATTTACTAGGCCTAGACTAATGGAGCTAAAATAAAGCTAAACGTTTGAGCAACACTCACGGTTTGCAGCCTCCCAAGGGCGCACCGCCGCTTAGTTTAGTTTAGTTTAGTAGAGTAAGGGTCAGGAAGGACTTAAGTCCTCATAAAAGACCCTGAACCACCGAAAACCCTAAATTCTCCCACAAGCAGCAAAGTAACGATCAACAGCGTTTTTAAAAGCATTCACACAAGAAGTGGAACCAATGGAATCAGGAAGAGCATTCCACTCATCGATAACTCGATCTTTGTGAAAAGAAACTATTTCTAACTCCTGATCTACAATAGTTCTTCTGAAGCTTGAAACAAATGAATGCCCCCCGCTTAGGCCTAGGGCCCAAACATTTGGGGTGAAAATGGTTGGAAACAAGTGCTTGTAATGCCAAACGCTGAAAATGAGATTGTCTTTTAAAAATATTTTCATTTTATTGTTATAACCAATAACCAAACCACACAAGCAATAGGCCTAATGCATTAGGCCTAGGGGCCTTCGCACATAGGCCTATAGGCTATATATATAGGCCTAGGCTATATATATATATATATATATTTTTTTTTTTATAGCTAAGACGTTAATTAACGTAACAGGTCCAGGCTATAGCCTAGCCATCAGCTTCATTCCAGTCCAGCCCGCTTATATAAGTCAAATTTAAAATTATAAGCACAAACGCCACCCTCCAATGTTTAAATAAAATGACAGTTAAATTAAGTTGCAGTAATATTGCAGTATTATAGCGTAATACATTCAAATAGTATTGCAAAAACTTATTGTAAGTAAGACCACGATGGTGTAGTGGTTAGCCGTTCGCCTAGGAAGTTTTGGAAAAAATTGTGTTGCGAGTTCGAGTCCCACCTCTTTCAAACTTTTTTTTTTTTCCGTGGCAAATCTTTTCTCGTCTTTTCTCACCAACCTTTTAAGGCAGCCGGCCATTTTCATAAACATTGTGAGATAGGTCTTTTATTCGCTATTTTTTGGGGGTAATTTTGCTTAAAAGAAGGCATGAAAAGTTGACAAAATGGGAAGATACACTAACAGCCTTTGGGAAGGCTAAGATCAACGACCAAACTGTTTTCTGTTTCGCCGAAAGCCGCAACGGAACGGAATATTGGCGAATAGATAAAAAAACAACCTTTTCGGAAATTCCCAGAAAAATGCCGTACACTCCTGACTCCCACAGCCAGGGCGTTTTTATGAGTAATCAGTTAAAAAAAAAATATATATATATATAAAAAAAAACAAAAAACGGTGTGACTGGCAAGTAAATAGTTTTGGAATGATTTTACGTATTTAGGAAATGTTTCTCAATGTCAGTGATTTTAGGAGTCATATCGTTTAAGTTAATCCTATATCACATGATGTTGAAAAGGGATTTTGGTTATTGGGCCAATCAGGGGGGTAGGAACCGGGGGAACGGGGGCACGTGCCCCCCACTTTTTTCCCGAGTAGCAAATGTGCCCTAAAGACTCACTCTAGATATTCTTGAGCCCTAGTCTTTACCATTCTCACCATGATCTCTTGATGCATACTAATTACGGCATTGGAAGAGGCAAAAGGGAAAATGTTGCCCGAATTTTCTACTGAAATTCCTGAATTCTGAAATGCCACCAAAACGTGCTTTGCGCGCATCTGATTCCATGCATATACCTCCGTAGCGATGACCACTTAGTTTTAAACTATAAAATGATACTTTTGAAAAAATACCATTTCTTAGGTAAAGTGCACATATCAGACGCAGGATTTTTCTTGTGGAGGGAAGGGGGAGGTCATCAAAAAATACCATTCCTTTACTAAAATACACATAACGGAAGCAAGATTTTTCTTGTGGAGGGAAGGGGGAGGTCATTGCTGCAATATTGCTCTTTTCACATAATAGACCAAATTTTCGATCAAGTGACTACTACCTAAAAAGTCAAAAGTGTGGAGGGTTGTTAGTGTATGTGCTCGGGGGCTAGTTCTGAATTTTTAATTTAAATATCGACCTCAATTTAAGGGCGGAATTTTGTAGACATACATAACAGACTCGTTATTTACAGTTTCCAATTTTCTTTTTAATTTTAAGCAAATAATATATCCTTAAAACGACAATATATAACACCCGAGCCACCCCTGCAATGCATTTATCAATATCAGATGGCTTTTTTATGTGACTTGACTTAAGTTAAGTAGTTCAGTGAAAATCTGAGAAGCACACGAAGTGAGGGCGCTAACACAATTTTCAGATAATGACCCCCTACTCGCTACCCTTCCCTTGCTAGATTTAAATTCGTTTCTACGAATTTTAGTATCATGTATTTCGCTTCATTTCAAGGTTTCCATACACTCACAAACAGTAATTTGAACATTTATCTTCATGTGGATTTTTACTGAAATTAGCATATTTTATAGAATTTTCAATCCTGTTTTTCTGGCCACTGTGACCCGACTCGGAGTGGGATCGCATGACGTCATTTAGGAATACAATTTTTCTGCAAGAAAAGCGAATTTTTATTCCCTGCCAACATGGAGAGAACAAAGCTTAATCTTAAATAGCTATATTAGAACATGCCCCATAGTCTAAGTGTTATTGTCAAAGAACTAGTTCTATGGTCATTGTCTCTGATGAGTGTTGTTTACGTACGCACAATGTTCAGTGCGCATGCATGCTTCGAATGCATGTAATGTCATGATGAAGTTTGGAGTTGCGTTTGTACGTGTAACATAATTAGCGCGCGTACCTAGTACCTGGCTAGCACAACATGTAACAACGCATACGATCCGAGTAAGTGTTGAATTAACAATCCTATCTTACCAAGTTACCAGAGAAAATCGTGATAAAATGGCTGCCACAGAGAGTGAAGACGTCGAGAAATTGTTTACATTCAATGCTGCCGTCATGCGAGAAATCCCCGACAGTCTGAAGGAACAAGCTTTGCGCTCGGAGGACTTAGGAGAAGTAGACCTGGATAAAGCTCGTGAACATCAGGCGCATTTTAAGCGTGTGATGAGTGACCATCTGAAGTTAGACCTAACGGTACTTCCAGCTGATGAGAACCTACCGGACTGCTGTTTTGTCGAGGATTGTGCGGTCGTAGTGGCTGGGAAGGCTCTAATTACGTGTCCCGGGGACACTTCACGACAACCCGAGGTAGGGCTTAGGCCAGGTCGTATGTGATGCAAATTGTAATTCTCCTCACTAAAAAAAAAAAAAAAAGCTCTAGACTACCGATCCTACATGGGCTAGGCTGTGTCCGGACAAATACCCCCTGCAGAGCAGATAAGATAGGCCTGCTACCCCATGGAAAATAGACCCCCGGACTGGCGTTACTTTACTGGAAGGCAAGAATAAGGGACCAAAAATGAGAGGTAATTTATGAAGGGGGGGGGGGTAGGGAAATTGCCTAAACCGATATTTCTATAGGCTAGGCTCAGCCTCGACGTAGATTTTCTCCCCCAGCCGACTTGTCTCCCAGTCCCAGCAATTTAATTCAATTAAGGAGCAATCAGCAAATAAGCCTACGTTGGCCTTTCCTGGCTACACTTAAGATAGACTTGAATTCCAACCTGCAAATTACACAGTCAACAATTAGAAGCCTGGAACTTGGAAGCTAGTGCGGACGGTCAAAGAAATGACTGGTTCCTTTATTTACATTACACTTAGGTAGACATAGGACTACGCTAGGCCTATTTGACCAATTTATTAGGTTTCTGTTGAAAGGTACTTAATTTAGGCCTATAGGTGTCCACATAGATTCTTCTATGCAGCCATCTCAGCAGTGTGTTGAAGCAGCTAAAAGGGTGAATAAGATTTTAGGTGTGATTAAGAGAAATTTTAGTTTCCTTAAGCAAGACATTGTTGTTGGACTCTATAAGCAGTTGGTTAGACCTCATTTAGAGCATGCTGCATGTTCAAGCTTGGAACCCATATTTTTCTAAAGATAAGGATTTACTTAAAAAAAGTCCAGAGCAGGGCTTCTAGATTGATTAGCGCCTTCAAAGGTGTTCCGCCATGATTTTTTTTTGAGGTCACCTCATTTATTGCCCCTTCCCCTCAAAAACAAACTTTTTGCCCTTGTTTGAACTTAAGTACTATGTTTCAGTTTTTGTTAGGAAGAAAGTATAGGTTTATCTTTTAGCATACAACATATATCACGATTACAAGTTCTTACTCATCTAGGAACTACCCACTTTTCCCAAGTCAACACCATTCATAGTGAAAGAGAGTAAGTTTCCAAACCTATATGTTCTACAAAATGAAGAATACTTAATCAAACTAAAAAAGGCCAGAGAGACGAGTGGAAAGTGCCATTTCCTGCAATATTTTAAGGGGCATTTATGTCAGAAAACTTCTTTGTTGGCCACCGGTCAATCGATAGACAGTAAATTGTGAAAATCGACCGGCATTTAGGCTGCTATGACAAAGGGGACAGAATTGACGGAATGTGTGTTGGTTAAGATATTGAGCACAAACTTGTCAAATTTTCATTCTGAATAACCGTAGGTATAAGTTCTACGGATGGATATTTTACCAAGAAAAATAAAAGAAAAAAAATCATAACTTAAAAAAAACTGTGAATTCTGGAGTTATATTCTGTTCAAACCTGATACCAAATGTAGCATTACTTTGCATCCTGACTGTCCCACGAAAGCAGTGTCAAAACGGGACACCCCCTTCCTTTGACCCCCCCCCCCCCCACCAGCACAGCCATCACTCATCCAAAAGCAATTGTCAAAAAACCCCTCTTTGCAATAAAACCTGAATTGCCAGTTTGGCACTGACACGTCTGACATAGGCAAAAATTCAAAAAAGGGAGAACTTGGAGCAAACATCTCAGGTCAGCGTCAGGTCAGCGTCCTGACCCTTCTCTCAGGTCAGCGTTCACTTGGTTATGCGGCTGCATTCTGCTTAAATATCTCTCCACTAATATATTTTCGTCCAGTCTCGCCTGTTCACTTGTAAGCAGGAAGTGTGCAAAACTTTGCTGTCTATATACTGTTGATTTTGAAAGAAAATTTAATGGTTCAAAACTTGCTTTCAGCTTGGTTTATGTTAATGTATTTGCAATGCTCGTAACAATCTGGGACCAACTTGTTTCCTGGCCTGGATGTCGGCACATGGGGACCTCACATCCCCTGCAAAAAGTAGTCTAGCTACGCCCCTGAGTGCACAGCTGCGCCTTACTATTTTTTTATTCGTTGCAGTTGTCACAACACAGTAAGTTTAATGCACGAAATTAGGGTCCGTGTCAGCTGCAACAGTTTCGTTTAATTGCTAAAACTCCCATTTTGCAGTGGGCACAATATCTTAAAGTAAATTGTAATTATAGTCATCATGATACATTTGAAGCCATATTCTATACTGAGGAATATCACAGAATTCTAAATATTTTATGCCTCATCTGTGACCGTATAGTGTATTATTGATATACACCCTTCAGTCTAACGCCACGACCATTCCTTGCCTTGTAAAACGCAATGTCCCCCAGATGAAAGCTTAAACCGATCTCATATATCTCAAACATATTTCGATGAACCACACTGGGTATATAGGGCCTATAAATCCGTTGATTGTTATGACGGTCATAAAGGTTTATTTGACTGCAACAGAGGCCAAATTTTGAAACCATTGTAAACATGATATCTCAAGAACGCAAGCTTAGACTGGTCCCATATATGGTTTGTTGACGGGACCACGAGTAACAACTGTTTTTGCATGGGGTCATTAGTAGAATTCAAACTGTTGAAACCTTGTAAGCGCTGTATCTCATGAATGGAAACGTAAACGTTCGCCAACTTACTGTGCGTCAATGTATCACATCGAGTATGCAAGGACCCGATCTAGCACTTCCAAACATCATACTTGGTATGTATACTTTACATAACGATGTGCGGGTACAGTGTTTATCATAACCTGCAATTCCTTTTGCCCAATGTATTGACTCACTTCTGAGCAGCTAGGATCATCGAAATCACAACGCATTCTTGCATTCTGATTTTTTTTTTACAAAACCCGGGAGACACAACAACGTCCATTAAGCCTATGCCTCAGTAACATTGAAAACACAGAGAGAAGAGTGACATTTCCGTTACCGGTGATTCAGAGTGATATCTGCAAAAAATTAAAATTTGGTGAGATATCGTGTACTGTCGAGTATTGTTGTTGGAAGTGTATTTCAGGTAGATATGCCGGTTTAAAGTGTGTATGCACTGTGCGCATTCCTATGCGATATCGCTTGGACTGCATTCATTACAAATGTTAGTTCAATGACTTTAAAAACTAAAACTAAAAAAAAAAAAACAAACAAAAAGAAAGCAAAAGTCACTTGAGACTATAGGATAAACAACTGCATAAGACTAACATTTACAGCTGCATTTTTCCTATTTCGTTTTCCTTTCCTTTCCTTTTTTTTTTTGGGGGGGGGGGAGGGTTTCTTTAGGATGTAGATATATACTGGTAGTGTGGCAAATATAAGTTGCACGTGGTCTGTGCTGATTTGCAAACTAACCATGCAGGTGGTGTCTTTTGTGTTTAAGATGTTTTGGGCCATTGACCTGTCATACAAAGATATATCGTGATTTTTCCACTTTTCATCATCAGCTCTTTTGTTGTCGGCGTGGAAAGTGGCGATATCCTGACATACGATGTCAGAAGTCTGCAGATGAAAGCTGACTTAATTGAATGAACAGAAGCAATGACCATGTTGAACTAATTTGTTTCATCATATTTCATCCCCAGATTGTTTGGTGTTCATTTCGATTTTAAGACCATGATAAAGTTTTCACCATAGTGTATTTCTCGTCACACACAGAGTTTGCATATACATACAAAGTTTTGACCACACCCAAATATCACGTCGTCACGTACATACGTTTGCACAGTCGCATGATGTGCCACATTTCGCGTTAAGATCAAGTGTTTTGGTACATCGTGGTTGCATAATGGTTCCCCGTCACTGCAGCGAAGCAAGATAATGGCTTTTGATATCACACCGTATAGTTACATGTTGTCATAAAGAAGTTTTTACACATCAGATGTCCTTTATTGAAGTATCGTTGTGATTGGCTAACCCCTTAACCTTCTTTTATATAAATGATGAATTGATTGTTGATACCTTTCTGCGCCACCGTCGTATGGTGAACACATGGCGGTGCACGGCGTCCGTCGTCACTCACTAAGTGATAGCCAAACTTGCGTTAAGATTATTTGAGCGGAGCGTCACCATTGGAGCGTGAAAAAAGTATTGGATAAATACACCCTATTTCGCCGAAATCGCCTTTCCAGGCTCATCAGGCACTCAGTCACCGTTTCGACATCCCGGTGCTGGGGTTCCCCTTCCCCAGTCACGCTGCCATTACCAGCTATTTCATATGGGTATAGTTGATCTTCAAGGAGAAGCAAGAAACATTTCCCTTTGGACCTCGTACTTACACACAAGGTCGTACAGGATGATATAGGCCTAGATCGATGGTTCTCAAACATTTTGGACTAACGCCCCCTTTAACCATCTTGTCTGTCCCACTGCCTCTCTCGCTCCCCTCCCCACCTCTTTCCACCATTCATACCCGAACGCTTAACATTCTTTGTTGTTTCTCGTTAACGTTTTGTAATTGCAAGAACAACAGAAATGTTGTTCCTGCTACAAGATAATCCAAACACGGATGAAATTGGACGTAATGGTGGAGTTAAAAAAAGTTTCTAACGCCAGTGTTTGATAAATTTGGGTTTCAAAATATACTTTTAGAAGTGAGAGGGTGGAGGGAAAAAATACGTCCCCGTATATTCCCCGTGTACTTTGTAGCGCCCACCTGAGACGTCCCTGGGTCCCCTTGGGGTGGTGGCGACCACTGCAAGTACCGCTGATGTGAAGAGTGAACACAGCCTGAGTGGAAAACGAATGGCATATTTGATGGTGTCAACAGAATTGAAAGTTGTCATATTGTCCAGGTACTGAACTCGCACTGGCTACCATACCGGTTTGGACGCCTTCCATGCAGTACTGAAAAGCCACGTATCATAGCAGCTTCCATTATCTTGATCAAACTGCCTGTGGGTGAAAGACTTATCGGTGTTTCTGTCTTTTGCTTTTCAGAAGTTTGCTTAATGTACTTCATATAATGTTCAAGACTGACGCGTTTTGGATAAAAAAAGGAATGACCACCCGTTATGAATAGCGATAACAACTTAGCAGGCTGTTGTATGATTAGATGACATCAGCTGCAACTAACATTATAGAAACGAGCCGATTGTTTATGCCTTGTTAACCACCGTGACAAGGCTCTAACTGCAACTCGAGAGCCATCATAGTCATCAATTTATTTAAAGAAAGTCCATCAGTTAACAGAGAACACGATTGAAATTTGGCTTTTTTTTTTCTGTAAGAGTCAAATCTTCTGGTAAACATGAAGTTAAAAGTGTGTTTGCTGTTGTTGATGTTGTGACTTTCGTGTGCTCATGCGGTAGGTCACATATCCTACCTGGCATTACTATAGGTATATAGCAATAGCCAAGGGGTTCAGACGTCGATCGTAGCACTTCAGACTATTGTTATTTTGTTTCTTGCACGGCCATGTTAAATGTTGAGCTAGATTGGTGGTATAGTCGGTTTACATCGGTGAATTCCCCCATCTTTCGCCTGACAAATTCACATTTGGTTTTCTAAGATATCTCGACGTCATGCAGTTTGTCATGATTTTCACATCATCGATACACTTGGATCCTCTTCAGCATTACCCAACAACGATGTCGATGACGTCATGGGAAACCATGCCAAATAGTAGCCCTTCACCCTCAGTTATACTTCGTTTCCGACCACGTCGGTGAACTTTTCTGGCAGATGAAGTATTACCTAATGCTTTTTTTTCCCTGTTGCCTACATGTGAGGTTTTAGGTAGTATACAGGCCCACGGTATCCAGCCTGAGGGTCCACAAGGTCTGCAGTTCCGTTCAGCCTACCATAGTAGGCCTTCGTTAACAACGTATAACGAGTTTTAATTTGTTGGTCATATTCGTCAGGTAAAATATTCCACTTGTGGTAAAATCGAGCAGCCCCCCCCCCCCTTTTCACTGAAAAAAGCTGCCTGCCTGCCTGGTATAAGCTTTTCGATTGCTCCATTCACTCACACACTAAATTGTAAAGGTAATGCGGTCTCGCTATTGCAGGTACACGCTGGATATAATAAAAAAAAAAAATGAAAAAATGAACGTGACTTGTCATTTTTTATCTTTCGCACCATCGATGAGTTGATTTTCTTAACCCGCAGAGGTCATCGAACCTTTTGGACGTAAGCCTTGAGGCCAATGGTATTTCCAAAATTACGTTAACCGCCTCCATTTGCTCACTATGCAAAGTTCAATTAGACTGCTTCACTGTTCAATTCACAAAGAATCCAGTTCATTCAATATGCCATCAAAAAAGACAATGTCAATAGATGACATGCACTTTGTTGAACACTAGTGCAATGTTTGCCATGCATGCACGTGTGAAAATTCTTGAACTGATGAGGACAAGTATAAGATACGTGATACCGTGAAATATGTCACGTGACAGGCATGCACGATAGCGCGCAGCATTTTAATGTAAAATAACATTATCAATACAGGTCCTACTGTACTATATATAGCTCGCGAGAAGTGTGTACTTTCAGTTTTGTTTTGTGAATGTTGTGCAGAAGTTTCTCTTTCTCAGTGGGTTCAGTTTAAAAATTACAATATCTCTGTTTCTGTTTTCTCTTTGTCTTTGTGTGCCAACATCACCGACAGGTGACCTTTTTCCGTGCACGACTGACAAACATCCCCGATCTGTGATACCTTGCTCGGTCGATCAATCAGTTAACCTGAAGCTGAGCAGTTTGCACTCGCTGTTACTACTGGGCATATAAGCAACCATAGCATAGATACACCTGCACAAACATATCGTGTGTAAATGTAGTACCAGTTACTAATCGAACGTGTTAAAACGTGAAGTTCATGCCGTTCTTCTGATAAAGAAATTGTACAGCTAGTAGAAGTTCTTTTCAAACAAAAGATAACTTTAGCCCATCATTTCATCACTTAAAGTTAGTCTGTATGATACGACAGATTAATTAGTAAGTAGACCCACGGTGATATACGCCTAGGCTACATTGACTGTAAATTGTTTCGCGCAACACGTACACACCACAAGAGTAAGCCTAATACAAAAACAAGGAAATAATTATGGCGGACGCTACAGAAAACGTTGAGAGGTTATTCACTTTCGATGCAGTCGTCATGCGAGGAATACCAAATAGTTTAAAGACGGAGGCACTTCGAATGGAGGATCTTGGTGAAGTTGATATCGAAAAGGCCAGGGAGCAAGACAGGGAATACCGGCGGGTCATGAGGGACCAGCTTGGGCTCCAATTGGAGGTACTGGAAGCAGACGAGAGTCAACCAGATTGCTGCTTCGTAGAGGATTGCGCCGTGGTGGTCGATGGTGTTGCGTTAATAACTTGCCCAGGAAGCCCATCTCGCCGTTCTGAAGTAAGAAAATCATCAATATTATCAAATATCTGCCCCTTTTTTCAGATAGAGCCGGGTTTTTCTTTTTAGACAGAAATGGTAGACAAATGAGAGGAAAATTGAAAACCAAACTGATATAGGGGATGAAACGAAATGCTTGCGATCAGAATCAGTTATTCGAATTGTGGGAATTTCCTTCATCGTATTAAGTATCTGTGTGGAACGTGGGTGGGGTGGAGGGTTGAGCTGGTGAGTGTTCAATTTTTTTTTCATAACTCATTCACGGAAATGTGTGAAAAGAAACGTCCTTTAAAATCGATTTGCTCGCGCACTAGATTGAAATTCGTCACAGGTAGGAATGTTTTAATCATCTCTTTTTTGGCCGGCGAAAACTGTACCTCCATAGCATGTTTGTTTCATGACGTATTTGTGGATTTTTAAGCAAATGTCCATTTCACGCTTCACGGTTCATGCATTACAGACAATTTGAGACGTCACACCGTCTCCTAACAACTTGGCCCTACTGAATATTGTTTACGCCTGTACTCATGAGTATGCTTTGTATGTATTTTACCGATGTGACCTTACATTCAGCAAGAATTTTTTTAAAGGTAAATTTACAGTAGACCCAATCTGCTAAATTTCTCACTGTTGACAAGGTTGAAGGTAACCTATTTGAATGTCAAAGAAATACACACGACGCTTCACATAGTATTCTATGACCTTGCGGCAATTGGAAATCTTTTTCGGCCAAAGATGTTCTGCGAATGTAAACATTATCTCCCATGGAGTCACGAACAAGAGATAGTGGTAGGGGTTTGAAGTTCTTCCAGTTGAAAATAAGTTCTTTCATTAAAGAACCCCATAATCTCCAACTCATGGAATATTGCGTTGAATAGAAATTTCCTGAACGTACTGTAGAACTGGACAATTGTTTTCACGATACAGGGATAGATCAAGTGTCACGGTTGATGTAGTTTTGAGTAGGCTATATGTATACTAGTTCTATGATTCCGGATCTTCTATGGTGATGCTTCACATTCTGATGATGTCATTGTCAATCTTGTAGAATTAGCAATTAGCTCCTGTGCTAATTGATAAACGTCTCCTTTATGTTATGTGATACTGTAGACCTATCATTTTTGTCGTCCAATTGCGTAATTTTGCAGCATATCACCTCGCCTATATGTATATGAAATACTGTTATTCAGCAACATTATGAAAAGTACTTTTAAAGGAAATGAGAAGAGAATTGCAAGAATTTGATGAGTTTTTCAAAATGAAGTAGGGATGATTGCTCATTCCCTTTAAACTATGGCTGATAGGAACAAAATAAGGATTGGGGATCGCAATAACAAGTAAGGCATACATTTGTCCTATGTGTACCCTGTTACTTTTTTACCATGTTGTAACTTGTGCGAGGAGCATTCACAAAGTTCTCCCCTCAAAGACTGTCAAACTCAAACATGACTCCATTTATTGGACTAACCGCGGCCTATACCTTGTTTCAAGAGCTTATAGTAATGTATATGTCGGTTGAAGCCTTTCAAAATATAAGTGACCTGCCGCCTATATGTCTTTTTAGGGCAATTCATTTAGCTTAAAATATGTGCTTTTGTGAGAGAGAGCTTTTTTTTAAAAAAAAAGAAAAGAAAATTAACTTCACAATTTTTTTTGTAATTTAACACACTTTTGTTGCACCAAATCGCATCTGAAGACATTCAGATATCAAGGGGTTACACCATCTTCTCTTAGACTCCTCCCCCATATCCCTGAACCACCAATTTTGACACCTCCAAAATAAAGGACTTTGATCCGTCAGTGAGGATGTACTCTATTACAGGGCCGGCGTTGCCGAGCATGGATGGATGGAAACGCTGAAGAGGGTATTTACCCCTCCCCCTACCCTAAACTAAAAAATGCTACGTACAGTGCCCATTTTGACAAAAAGTGCCCTTATTTTAAACGGTTATTACATGTTATAAGATTTTTTTTCAGAGTGTTTTTTTTATTTATTTACACACTGACGGTGACAGGTGCAACATTGGTGAGGGTCAAAGGATAGTCGGATCGTGCTATCGGGCTTTTCTGTTTTTGTTTTTTTTTTAGTTCTTCTTTTCTTAGCACATCGTGTGTTCGTGTTACATTATCGGAAATTTGTTTACCATATTATCGGGTCGTGTCATATTATGGGTAAATTATTACATTAAAACAGCAACCCTTCAGAGCGAGAAAAGTGTATGTCTCGCAAGAGCCGAGAGAATGTTGAATGTAGCTGTTTTCGCTCTGTTAATCTTGTTTTTCAAGAAAAAAACAACAACAACAACAAAAAACAGTGTGTCAAGGAAAGAACAACAAAAACAACAAAAAAGACATGTTTTGCAGACTCGATCAACCTTGTCTTTCGGAAAGACGTGTTTTTGCTGAAAAAAAAAAAAAAATAAAAAACGAAAAAAGTTTTAAAGTTTTTCCGAAACATTGTTTCAAATCCTGTGTTTTTGCCTGTAAATCTGGTGTAAATTCAAAAGTCTCTTTAAGTCGATCTTAAAGCTGAGTTTATAGTTGGGAAGCGATCTTTTGGGAATAGTGGTGGTTCATTAGGCTCCTCGTATAAGCGTCCGACAGTTCACAGAAAGTTGACAATACAGTTGACAATACCGTTCTGTAATTGCAGTTTAAAGGGGCTCATTGAGTTGATATCAGTAAAGATTGCGGTGATTTTGAAGTATAAAAACACACGACAATACTCACAATTAGCATAATTAATCAAGTTTCACATCCAATAGTTATATGAAAACTGTCAATTTTTTCGAATTTTTGACCGTTACTTGCTCTGATTGTGTGCATGTGAATGTACTAATGTGAAAATGTCTGATCACAAAGTTTCAAAAACCAAATTTAATCGTTGGTTACTCACTCATTAATGTTCCAACGTATGTAAAACTTTGGGATCCTTTTAATTTGACTGTTTGTTATTAGTATGTGAAGGAAACTCGACCGGTTTAGAAAAATTGAGTGAATTTCACAAAACAACTCAATGAAGCCTCTTTAAAATTCAGTCGTGTTTAATTGAACAATTATGCCTATGGTATAGAATTTCAAATGTAAGGCATATTTTCTGTCATGTTAGCGGATCTTTGGTCTTCATTTGTATCGTCAAGTCCGGTGGCTACAGTACCCCGCGTAGCGGACGATTTTTTGTTTTCGTTCGGCTTCCCTCTACGAAGCCTGTATAGAGGTGGCTGCCAAAGAGGCGCTACGCAGGCAATTGGCTATACCGTACTCCTTAAGTATGTAGGCAGCGGCTTGGGAGGGAGCGGTACATGGGAATACTAACCCTCCTACTTTTAGAGAAGAAAAATATCTAAAAATAAAACATTACCTTATCGCCGTGGTAAATTTGTGTGAACTGAATCTGCCCAGTTAAACACTGGATTAGGGGTCTCAGATAATTTATGATCAGTTCGCAAAATCCTTGCCGCCGTATACTAGAATATTTAGAAAAATGGTAAAAACAATCCAAATAAAGGCTTTAAAGGGAAATAAGGCGTTTGTTTTACAGAAAACAATCATGTTTTTTAAAGGTCGTGTGACATGAAACTGACATTTTGGAGTATTGGGTGCATTCAGCATTGAAAAAAAATTAAATGTAGGCCTAACCACAAATTCCGTCAAAGATTGACCAATTTAAAGGCAAATTAGTGTCTCATAACTGTATCATGAATAAAAATTGGCTAAGTATGCAAATTTGTAACCTCAAGAGATGGACTCCTATACAGGATGTCTTCTTCTGTTAGTCCTTTGTTCATGTAACCTTCATTTCAAGGACATTTGAGAATTTTATATGCCCAGAGGGCTTACGTAGGAAGTATGTACTTTCTTCAAAAATATCGACATCACTTACCAACGTGAAATTCAGTAATTAAGTGGCGAAATACATAGGCTTAACAAAAGAAATACTGGCAAGCCGCAACACTCCACGTCTTCTGTTTTGCATTTTTCTCAAACTTTGAAAAGTCATATCTCAAAAACGCTAGAAGAGATATGAAAAATTCCAACTTTTTTTTTTATTGTAGTGCGCCGCACTACAATCTTGTCATTACTGGACGACCAGCAATTTCTTTTGTTGAGCCTTATATGGTTCATAACGCCTCACCTGCGCGTGATGTAACTTAGTTCGTACAAATATGCATGCGCGACCGTTAGTAATAGCAGTAAGTGCGAGCTATGGCCGTCTTCAAACCAAAATCTACTAAGGAAAAACAAATACCACGACTACAAGAACGATTTAAGGAGTTAAAGTGATGAGAGAGCCCTGCGGATAAATTTCCAGAAAACGTGATGAAATGTGGTTCGGCCTTTTTCCAATGAGGTGATAAACGTGGAGTGCCAATGTTGTTTCCAAATTGGTGTGCAATATAGCGCCATTGTGTTTAAATATGATGTCACAGAATCGTGTGCTGCTTCACTGTTTTAGTGGTTACAACATGATGTCCTTCTACAGAATCATGTCTTGCTCTCATGTTCTATTTCAGTGGTGAAACAGAAAGACAGTTTTGACATATGTACAGCTAGTACTAGAGTACTCCTTGAAACTCAGAGCAGTACAGGCTTGTACGACATACGGTATGTAGTAACGATAAGCGTCGGCAACTTTACAACATTATGAGAGATATCCAATGGAATTTTTGTTTCGTCCAGCGTGACATAGAAAAAAAAGAATGGATTGGGAAAGGGGTCGACAGGAAACGGCACTGCTTTCCCCCAAAATGCCAACTCCTATGAGGAGTGGATCCACAGAGACTGGCTTACTCCCAACAACAAGGACTTAGCCTACCGCCACGCACTACAGTTCTGCGTATTTGTGGGCAAATGCAATTCTAGTTTACTCAGGGTTTTACTTTGCAGCTTCTGACTGAAGGGTGCCCTCTTCTAGAAGCATGTCACACAACTTGTAAAACCAGTATTTGTGGATAAGGAATGATAGATCATTGAAAATAAGGAAGGACAGGGGCCTTCTTTTTAAGAAATAGGTTTCTCACCGATAGAAATCCAGTTACTTGTTTTTTTTTTTTTCATCCATATTTTATTGTCATCACAACACAAAATAATACAATATAATGTCACATCTCTATACTTGCGAAAATGTAACAGAATAAAAATCATCATTTGTCTAAAGTATTAAAGCCCTAAGCATCTTCAAAACAGTTTTCATACCTAGTAAAAATATGTTCTTTCCCCTCTTTCTGTAAAAGTAACCTTTCCACCGACAACAGAAATCGAAATTTAAGTGAAAATCCCTCAGCAGTCGGAATCTTATTCTGTACTTTATACGAAAAAAATATAATATTTGACATTGAAAATAAAGAAATTTATCGGATTTAAATCATCACTAATATATCCGAAGAAAATAATATACTGAGAAAGCTCGAAGTTATGTTTCAGCCATTTCCTAGCAATGCCTTTTCAAAACAAATCAACATAAGTGCAAGACCAGAACAAGTGATCCAAAGTTTCTTCGAAAATGTTACAAAAGGTACAAGTGGGGGTGTTAGCAATTCCGATCCTATGCATATACTGGTTAACACCAAGAGTTCGATGCAGGAATCGGAACTGAAAATATTGAATTTTAGTATCTCTAATGACTGTATAAATTAAAGCAAAGATTCGTTTCCAATTCCAATCAATTATGGGATATTTTTCGTCCCATTTTATCTTCGCCCTTGGGCTAGTGACCAGTTACTTGTTGTTGAACAATAATTTGTCCACTTTCCAAAATTTAAATGATTCGTTTTCTGTTCCTCATCACATGCAAAATGTTTTGAGGAGATGAAATTTTTATAGATGTTTGTTGGTGAGACTGAATGGTTTAACAATGGTTAACTCCGCTTTGTTTGTATGCCATGTTGGTGTATTCTAAACGCCATATTTCCCTTTAACCGAAGAAAAATATATAGATAAATCGAAAGGAAATGTCGCCCGTTCTTGGCCAAATATATGCCTTTATGTTCTCTATAGGTCGAGGAGATTCCGGATTCCTCCCAGGCACCCCCTCTGGGCCTTGTCCCTGTACCTCATTAAGCGGGTCCCTGGACCCAACGTATGGCTATGCATCGCGCTGCGCGCTCTGATTGAACCGTTCCTACACCATGAAATACCTCCACTATTTTCACCGTGGCCTCGAGGCTATATATAGGCCGGAAGGCATGGTTACTATTTAGATCTATGAAAAAGATGCGAATGCCTCGAAAATTCCTACTGATTCAAGGTTTATGTCACCATTAACTCGAATTACTGGTACCATCGATACCAATTTTTGATAAAATTAAATCAAATTTATGGTGCTATTGACTCGAATCTGGCTTTCCGTATTTTCGAATGCTGTACGTCTCATGTATATATACCACACCATGCTCAAGGACTCATTGAATGAGACCGAACCTGCAATGATAGACGGTACACTCAAAAATGCACATCGTCAGGACTTTTTGCAGGCTACATACCAGCAATAGTACATATGATTCTATTTGCAGAAGTTCGGGGAGTGTCGCTAACTTCCTCAATTCCATTCATGGTGTGTACCATAATTCTTGCGACCCTGCGGTTAAACGGACTTTTAATGTGTATCTGTGAATGTGATAGGCCTACTCTACGGAATTACTCATTGTCTGGTCTAAAGGTAACAAAGAAAACATTGAAATAAAGGCTGTTCAGGAAGTCGCGCATTTTGTTCTCGATATAATAGGATAGTTCACCGCGAAGTCAACTTGAATACATCAAAACAAATAGAAATATAGAATCTTATACAATCCTATGGTGATAAAACCACATACACTGTACGGGTATAGTGAAATTGGAAATTCCCTGCCCATTAAGCTCATGAGCTGGGTTGAACCCTATGACGCCACTATGACCCCCTCCATCAACCAGGACCAATTTGACTGACGCCTACCTTGTGAAGGTCTTCTACATGCAACGTTTGGGAAGATGATCTTGCAGGAGATCGTATCTGGGGTTAACTAACTTTTATTGATATGAGGATAACAAAGTATTATGTTAAAGGTGTAACACCATGTGACGTGATTGGGATTGGCCCTTGGACCTTCCAGAACATGATGGCGTCTCTTTTACTGCGTTCCCACGGAACCGGGCTTGCCCCGACCCTGTTCAGCCCGGTGTTTTAAATCCGTGTCCTAACGAGTTGTAGACCACCTCGAAGCAGGGCAAAAGCTTCCTGCGCGAACTGTATACTATACATCTCTGCAGTGTTTACGTTGACCAATTGATGATGATGAAGCTACAGATTAACCAATGATGCACAAAGGGGCTGTGTCTTCAGTATGCAAATGTAGCGTGCACTGCTTTTGTATGTCGCACAGTGCGGTGCATACACAACTGCAGGAAGTAGTTGGGCCGGCAACTCCACAGGCTTAATGATAATATATGCAATAGTGATGTAATATCATGGGATTTGCCATATGGCTTTGCTATAAGTTTGTAGAAAAAATACATCAAAAAGAGCTTGGATACTTGACTTCATGTATTTCTCACTATTAATGATTAGGCGTTCTACGTTTTGACTGATCACTATCGATGACACGAGACCGCCCGTACTGCCATACTTGCACTCATTAGGGGGGGGGGGGGGGGGGATGCAACTATTATTTTTCCATGCAAATTCCACGGTAGCAGCTTTTGTCATGTGGAAACCCTGTTTGCATAAATGTCAAGCATAAGCATATGGCAAACTAAGTTACAAAAGTGCATATTGGATACGAAAGGTTCCATGTAACTGGACGATTGGACTACCGGTACCATATACTTACGCTGTACTAACAATAAGCGTTCAACATGATGGTTTTACATGGCTTATAGTGATAGGGAGCTTTCGGCATATTGAGCAATAGGCGCATATCGTGAGGCTTGAATAGTGGGCTACGTTTATCGGTTACCAAAACATCTTCACAAATTGCAAAGGAACAACAATGTTGGAAGCTACGCCATGTTCCTTGTTTACCAAGGAGGTGAGCAAATTTAATCATGATGGCTTTCAGTCACCATCTAACTTAAGCAGATGTCGTTGTGTACAATTGATGTTACACCTCGATTGGTGACATGAAAAATAAATGTAGTACTACAAACTTAAGCAAGTTTCAGTATATTGTTTTAGGGATGTATGTCAGAAACAAAAAAATGAAATCATCGAAACCACGCACTTGTGCGTTCTGGTTCATTCTTCTTCCTTTCAATTTCTGCAAAAGAAAGTTCAACTCACAACTTGTCACATCTATCAGTTAAACAATTTTCTGCAAAATGTCCAAGTTTTCACTTCCCAAACCAGAAATACAAATGTCAGGATGTGATAAGTTGTCATTCAACATTTGGCGATTATTGTTAAGTTGCTATGAAATGGGCGACATAACTTTTCGCATTTATTTTTTAATTTCTCACGTACAAAAACAAGTGAACAAGTCAACATTTTGCATGAAATTATTAAATTGGCTGCATGTAACAAGGAATTGTCATGTGAGCATTTTGCAGTAAACTGTCGACTTATAAGGGCCCGGCACTTAGGTTTCTGTACATACTGTAAAGGCGCGTTCACACTACAACGATATCGGATCGGATTACGATCCAATTTTTTTTATTTTTAGTAAATATCCTCTCCATCTCTGATCGGAAAGAACCAAAAATTTGTCAACTTGTGGAAAGATATGATTTGTACCAGAGGACCACGGCCATGAAAGGTTATCTAATTATTTCGTGACGTCACATCGACAGACAGCTTTTATCGGACACTCGTAGTCGGTTCTTTTTATACACGTTAAACCATATATCCAAAACACCTTCAAAAAGATTCAATATACAGCAAAACTTGTTTGATAAATTTATACATTATTGGATATGCCATTAAAGGGACAATTTCTTTCCTTTTTTGTTGATTGTAAACACGGGCATATATAAGTAATTTGATAAACGCTTTTCTTCGTTTTTCATGGCACAATTTGTCCATTGATTTTCTCTTGCTTCTAATTTCTCCCATTAAATAAATTTCAAACTGCCATAACTTTTGTGGAGTGATTTCCTTTTTGGGTTCCCAGTTTGAAAAGAGCGAAGTGTTTCTTGACGTTCGTCAACTTTTTATCTTCATTTGAATACCTTTAGGGCCGTAATGATGACCCTACAAATACTGAATACTACACCCCTCACATGAAAGCTGGAGAATATTTTGCCACCTTTCTACTTTTTCACGCCTGACATGCATGCAGGAGTTACTGTACGTCACAACATTTGTCTCAACTGAATATAAAGAATTAGGAACTTCCCTTTCCAAAGATGTAAAAACCTTTTCAATTGACCGAGAAACAAAAACCCAAAACAGAATTTTAAAGAACCAATAGTTGAGACTGTTTACTAAAATGTGACTTGGTATTGCCGATCTATACTAGTTTCATATCCCACTTTACACATACATCTGCACGTAGCTGACCAAAACAGGACTACTGTCGCTGAAAAGAAGTCAGTGAAATCGCATATTTCGTGCGGAAAATATAAACAAAATCATTCCCTTTTCATAAAAAGTAATTTTAACACTAGAATGATACATTGCATGAATTTTTGTGTGATTTTGTTCTTAATTTAAAGAAAAATTGGGATTTATTTTCTGGTGATCTCGTTGCAGAAATTTCACTCTCAGTACACGTGGACTGTAGTTCTCTTGTCATAGGAATGTTAGTTTAGGCAAGGATTCAAAAGACTTAATGATGAAATTACTAAGTTATATCTACGTTGCACTAATCAATATTCTATGGAATCATTAAAGCTAATTATGGATAGACAAGGCAGGGCAGAACATTTTCTAGCAAAACATTCCAGAACTTTATCCAGAACTATAATATTTATCTCCCCTCTATCTAAATGATCTAGTTCCAATCAAAAGCGATGAAAAAGCCATACACAGAAAAAAAAAGAAAAACACCAAGTGATAGGTTACTCAAGCATGGATTAACTTTGCTCAGGAGGCTCGTAACGGGTGCACAGGTTTCCATATGTGCAAAATGGTGCTAAATTTGATTTGAATCTGAACATATCTTCCATAAATTCCTACTTATTTTGAAGGTGAATAGTGAGTTTAGAATTCACCAACATGCAAAGAAAATAGCTTTAATCATCGTTAAAACATTCCGTCTCATCAATAAATATTATGTAATGATTGTGCAAAGTTTGGGTAAACAAATTACTGTTGAGCAATAAATAACTGGATTTCTATCTGTTAGAAACTTATTTCTTGAAAAGAAGGATATAGTTCTTCCTTATTTTGAAGGATATATCACTCTATGTCCTTAAACATTGGTTTAAAAACATGATTGTTTTCTGTAAAACAAATTATTTCCATTTAATCATTTTACATTTTCTTTTTTGTCCCGCGTGCGTTGAAAAATATATATTGTTTGATATACCTTACCTTGTTAATTTAGAGGGGCAATATGACGTTTCAGATTAGTATATTGAAATATTGGTACACCTATATGCCCCCACACTTTTCCTAATCATAATAATCGCGCTATATTCAGCTCCCTTAAATTTAAGCAGGGGCATAGCGAGAATTAAATGTTAGGGGGCGGTCCATGGGGGCAGGTCTAAGGCTAGCTCATAGAGGGTGCGCTAGATGCAAAATGGTGCCACATTTCAAGCTGAACTTAAATTTAATATATCTCCAGGAATCCTTATTTTTCAAGTAATGATTTTAATTTTTCGTCAATTTTGAATCATCCTGTCCCCCACCCATCCTCCTACCCTCACACGGAAGTAGCGTTTTGCCTAAAGCATATTTCATTTGTCATATATAAAAGAGCAGAGTATGCATTTTCAGAATACGTCATGGCAGTGACGTAGCCAGCATTCCAGAAGAATAAAAGTATACACATCTTATGTGTAGGCCTATGATATTGCGGTGTTCGTCTATTTCACGATTTGGATGGGATTCTAGTCAATCTAGTGTTGGAATTGTCACTAGGACCTAGGGAAAATTGGGTAGAAATATCAACCACATTCACTCCATACTACAACAACATGCTCAAGTATAAATCGCTACCCTCTTACATAATCCTGTCCTCGATTCCTTCCTCTCTTTTCCTCCTCCTTCCCATTCTTTCTGCTTTATATTTTTCGCCTTAATTTTTGTCTCATTTTTTTCTTGTTCTTTTTTTTTTGGGGGGGGGGGGGGCTACCGCACCTGAATTTAAGTAAATGGGGAATGCAAACAGCTTTTTTTTTTATTTTTGAAGAGCTGACGAAGTCACTGTGACTTTAAATACTAATTTCATATTGAGTGAATAAATAGACCGGTAGAAACAGCTCGAGAATGTTTTTGTTTTTTATCACTAACGTAGCAAGAAGGGTGAACGGGGATAGATTAGGAATTTGGGAGGACGCGATGGGCGACGTTAAACAATATAGAAGCGAAAAAAAAAAAACGAGAAAAGTGAGGGACGTGTGAGAAGTTGATGAGTGAGGGAAGGAGAGCGTAGTTTGGAAATATTGATACAGAAAAGCTTCCAGTAACTTTACATAATGAAATTCACTTCTTTTTTCTGTTGATCAGGTTAATTGAAGAATCTTAACATTTTTATTCTCGCTTATTTGTGTCCCATTGATGATCTGTCTTAATTGTATTTTTTTTCTAGATGGCACCATGGGGGAGTGTGGGGACTAATTCCCTCGCATTTAAGAGACGCTGTCTTTAATAACGACTGGAAACTGCGTTTATAAGCTATATATTCCTCTAGCAAATGGGGTGTGGTACACATTTATATTGGTCATTTTGATGGTCTTCACAAAATAGAATGTGACACTTTCTGTATTTTTGTTTTCTTCTTTTTCTCTGTTGAATTCAAGTCATCTACCTGAGTCACATTTCAGAAAAAAGTTGTTGCGCCCCACGCAAAGTCATCTTCTCTCTACACTAAGAATTGAACATTTTCTCGAGCTACCGCATTTGTAGTTTCCTTCAGAAAACCTCAGACTTGAACACAATTTTCTTTTTCCTTTTTTTTTTCTCGCCCTTTGTACGTTCATACACCTACCACATTATTTATGAACATAGTTGTGCAATAATTTCCGTGTTTTTTCCTTACTTATACCTAGGTCACAAAATTTTGGAAGTGGTCACCGAAGTTCCTCCTCATGCCCACATCACCTCCCAGGGTAGCACTTTTCTATTTTAAATTCATGTCCAATCCCAACCCCCGCTTTCTGAGCTTGGCGCTGCTCCTGCATATTGCTTCAAGCGACATTCTTTGTATTAAAGGGAAATAAAGCGTTTGTTTTGGAAAAAAATCCATATTTTTGACAGGCCCGTATCCGGGGGGGGGGGGGGGAGTTCAGGGGGTTCAGACGAACCCGCCACAAGATCTGGAGTTCCGCTCATCCTATGATAATAGGCCTACAGTAGCAACATATATAATGAGTTTTAAGTTGTTGGTCATTGTTATCGGGAAAATGTTCCACTTGTGGTAAAATCGACCCCCCTCCCCCACCTGAAAAAGCTACATACGGGCATGTTTGAAACCAATGTTTGTAGATGTAGAATGATAGATTATTCAAAATGAGGAAGGACAGAAGCCTGCTTTTCAAGAAATGAACTCCTCACAGAGAGAAATTCCGTTATTTGTTGCTCAACACTGATTTGTTCATCCGTACTTTTTAAAATTCAAATGATGCATCTTCCATTACTCATAACTTCCATAATGTTTTAAGGAGATGAAGCTTTGGCAGACGTTTATTGATGAGACTGAATGGCTTAATAATGATTATTGCTATTTTCTTTTGTATGTCATGCTGATGTTATTAGCTTGAGTTAAGAAAGCGTACACTATCATTAAGCATGTTTACGGTAGTTGCACATCATAAGATTTGGAAAATTTTCGAATTTCTGCAAGTTCCGTCCATTTTGTCTAAAATGGCCTTGTCTCCCCAAATACCCAATAACACGTGAACCTCTGTGCCAGACCAAACACCCCTGTCGCTGCTCTCGCTCGCCATTTCCAATTACTCCTTTGTGCTGTTGTCCTTTACAATCATACAGCTAGTTTATTAATGGCAAGATACACGGAGTGAGAGCAAACCGAAAAATCCCCCTCAGGCAAAGTTTATTTACGCACCGCGGGAGGTGAGTGGGGCAAACTCCGACTCAATCCACCTTCCGAGGAGGATTGAGAAGCCCTGACCCAGCCCTGACCCAACCCCTGTTCCCACGCTAAAAAGAGTGAGTTGACCTTGCTTTTAATTGGTTACCCGGGCAAGTCGGGGTTCGTGGGACCAGCATATAAGAGAACATGAAAAGGCAAAAGACATCCCATGTGAGTCACAAGTGTCCCAAAGAGGATTAAAAGTGTCCCATAATTTGAAGTGTCACACCTAAAAGAAGTGTAGATATGTTAGACATATTTTACTGTTGCAGTACGTCGTTGAATAAGATCGGTACAATGCGGCCCGGCAGATCCGAAATTTTACCCGAAAATTCCGAAATGTATCTCGATCTCGGCAGAGCACTCACTTTGAATTTTGCAACGGTTTTTCAATGTATGCTTGACAGTGTAAAACCCACAATGGTGGAAAATTTCAAATGAAATTGATGCCTTCGTGACTTAATTGTTCCTTGCCATATGTTAGCAATTTAATCAGTCGTTAATAATAGTGTTTTTTTTTTCTGCAGGATGCATACTTACCAGGCCCGTGGTCGAAGGGGCGAGGTGGGCATCGCCCCCCCCCCCCAAATAATTTCACCTCCTTTGTATAATCTTTCCGGGTGTAAAACATTGTTAACTTTACGTTGCATAGTCTGGTGGCCTGCCCCCATTTCGTACCCTTCTAAAAAGCTCACCTGGCTACGGACCTGATACGTAGCAGTCTTTCTGACAAAAGCCGCACATGCCCAGAATGTAAGTCTCTTTCCCTCCTGGAAACCATTTATATCCCTATGTGTGTTCAAAGAAAAAAAAAAATGTGCAGAATTTAATTAAAGTGATAATGCTAATGTTAACGCCACCTGTCCAAGGTACAAATAGAGTTCGGTACAGAATAGCAATGCTGCCATCACTGAGTGATGGTATCATTCTCAACATTGACAATGGCTATATATACGTCTGATACATGACCGCCTTAGTTGCCTGTGTCATAACATTAGTCGATGTGACCAGTTGTATAGTTGCTTAAGTGTTCTTGAAATGTTCGCCAGGCTAGCAAATTTACACTGCAGTTTTGTAAGTTGAGTCTATTCATACAGATGGAACTGCGACCTTTGATGGAACCCCCCCCCCATCATTTAGCGGTCGGCATAACAGGGAGTGAGGACTCATTTGGGTAGATTTACAATACTTCAACCTAAACTGCTTGGTATGGTAGCGGTGGCTAGCCGAAATTGTGTGTCAAAATAGAAATGTCGTTACAATCGCAGATGGTAGATTCACACGTGGTTAGTAGGAACGCACTGTTAACTTAAAGTTGCGTAAACTGTAGATATAAGAAAAGGCAGTCTACAGTATATACCGCCCTCTAGTAGAAAGGTAGCACAAAGGTAGCACAAAGGTAGTACTACTATGCAATGTATGCAGCGCCCTCGCCTTTCTTTTTGACTTCACGTTGTCGCCATGCTACAATATAAACATTCTCTCTCAATAGACGTTGTCATTATGGGTGTATCTTTATTCACACCGTTCGGGCTCGTCTTTTTCTCCGTAGATATAGATCAGGCGATGCCGGGGGTAGCCGGCTACTTGTTCTGGTGTCGCATCCGGCTCCTGTTACATCGAAGCTGCTCGGTTAACCACCGCAGCTTTCAAATGATCTGTCCGAAATATTGAACAAATGAGGAATTAATTATACCAGATCATGTCCTGTACTTGCGCTGTACGTGAGTAATGTCAAAATCATTCAAAGTAAAAACGTTGCCGAAATTGGACAAGCTTGACATGTTTGAGTAAATACGGTACAGACCTGAACATTGAATACGCCTAAAAAATGTCTGTAATTACACAGAGAGAAATTCCACACTGTTTGTCGGCTTTTCACCATCACGTGACATGCTGTATTCATAAGTAGTAGCACGTCCAAGACTGTGTATCAACTTGCTCACCTGAACTTTTAGAGGTCTACTTTACATAAACGAACTTTCTTTGATTTGCACAGTTCGTCTCATCTCCCATACTGAGGGGTGGGATGGGCAACATACGGTAACCTTATTTGCTTCATTGCCTTATGCATTGGCATGCTCAATTTTACTTACAGGTGCTTAGGTTTTTGCCAATTTCTGCCAATCTGAAGTAAGAAATGGAAATAGAGTACTTATAGAAAAAAAAAATTAAAAACTTAAACTCTCCGCCTTTTCTACAAGAGCTTAACATTTCCAGACTTGCTTAAAATTACCCCATTTGTGCTTGAAACCTTGTTCTGTGATTCGCTTACACTTCAGTACAAAAAAAAAACGGTACCGGTATAGTGGGAACATAATCCAAAAAGTTGTCAAAATTTTGATTAGGCCTATCACGAAAGGACTTCCAGTGAACATGGGTACTTTGTGTGGAGAAACATCCAAGTTCTGCATATAGCGGGTACAGTGCCTCCAGCAATATACCTCTCGGGAGACTATAGCCATAGCCTGCTACAGCCAACAGTCTCAGATTTCACTTCTCTCTTCCAGCAATTACCCTATAGTAAGGCGATAGCTGCCTTCCTCGAACGGCTCAAGCTACTGTGTAGTTGAGACCAACTTCACCGATCTTGGCAGCCCCCCCTCACTTAAAAGTCTGTGGACTTCTCTGCCGTGGTTTGCTTTTGTTGATGTATTATGATTAGATATTTACATCGCCAGAAACCTACACACGGAAACTCACAGAGGAAAAGTGTTTGATATGAGCCAGGGAGATTGTTCTCGTTGCCATGACTTTTTGGGGCACCACCATCGTTTACGTCAGTTTGATGTTGAAAAGAACGGATGAGGTGAAAATCATTTAATATTGCAGGAGATTTTAGAGTAGAAAGCTAATGATGAAATTGTGCAAGAGATTTCGCCCTGATATTTTTTTTTACTTTCAAGGGGGGGGGGGGGTGGGGGAACGGGGATTGCCACCGTAAAGTGTCACCACCTATGTATAGTTATGATCAGGCCTGTACCAAGTGAAAATACCCCCACCCACTACAAAAAAAAAATGAAAATGAAAATGAGTTCCCCATGTCCCCCACATCGAGTCCGGACTCAATTCCAGACTTGAGTCTGGTTTTTGCTGGACTCGAAATTGGCCCGAGATGGGAGATGCTGGAATCGGAATTGGCTTGGAGATGGGTCCACGTAAATGAAACTAAGATCCCTTTTCATGGTGGTGCTCATCTCATCAGAACTAAAATTTGGCCAATGTGACTCCCTATAGCATTCCAGGACAAAGTTACAAAGTGGTACCTTTGTATGCCTCTTACTCAACTCTAAATAGAACGGTGAACGGAATGCACGTGTAGTACACGTATGTTGGTTGTGTTGTATTTTCCTGTGCCCCATAACCGATTTCCAATCTTTTTACTGCACTTTCAATGACGGAATGGACTTGGCTTGGACTCGGGTCCTCTGGACTCCGACTCGGGGTGTGCCGGACTCGGAATTGACTCGGAATTTGGGGAGAGTGGAATCGGAACTGGCTCGGTCTCGGAGGAGACCGTGGACTCGGTTTTACAGCCCTGGTTATATATTTGACCCAACATTTGACTAGGGGGGATGACCAACGTCATCATCCCAAGTATTCGGTCAACACAACGTGTTTGCTGACATTTTTTTCCTGTCGACGTCATTTATTCTCCCATTTAACATGATTAGGTGTTCATCTAAACTACCTATACGTGTGTAACATAATGGTGTCTAGGTACGCCACATCGGAAAGTTTCCATACTTCTTACATACTTTTCAAAACGTTTCGAGCCATCAAAGTCACATCATTTAAGTTCTGTCATTTAACGTTGGTAGTAAAGTAATACTTTCGAGAACATTCAGTGCATGGAATTCTTCAATCTTCGCTTTATTTCTAGGCGTTTTGCCATGGTTGCAAGTATTTATTGTTGGAGGTTCTGAGAATAATAAAGGATTAAGCCATATTGCAGTTCTTACGTTTCATTGTCCAATCTGTCACAATCCCTTTTACAAACGCAATTTATGTACAGTGAAAACTCCCGTATAAGTACCACATTTTCCCGTTATTTGATTCAATTTTCAGTACACTGTTGCTCTTTTTCAATTTTCAATTTTTCTTCAGTGCAACTTATTAAAAGATTTTTTTTGCTCAAGAGAGCCTCTCCTAAATGTGTAAATATGTCAGTACCCATGAACATTGCCTCTGAAATTTACCCCTTAAAAGTCTTCATGGGGACTTCATGGGGACTCCATGTAAACAGTGAAAACACGGGTAAAAAATGGGCTCTTCGCTATAATGATCAAATAAAAGCTGTTAGACGTAAGCCAGACCTAACCGAGAAATAAGTAAAAAAAAAAAGTAACAATGCTAGATTTTAACGTTATTATTCATTAAACTTGCTAAAGAACATTAACTCAAAACTGGGAAACAAACAAAAGCGATCTTCATACATGTTTTTTTTTTTTCTGTTGCTGGGAATCGTGAACTCAAGAGTCATTCCTCCAAGGAAAGCGCAGTCGGGTCGCGAGTCCCGTCTATGAATCGTAACTCTGAGTGAGACTGAGTAAGGCACCCAAGCCTGGCTGGAATGGAAGATATCTTTCGAACCGGATTCTTAAGTTTACATTTCAAACCCTCCGAATAATTTGAGTTGGATTCATGAAGTAATTAAAAAATCACATAGTTTTCGGGTTCCTTCCTAATGTATAATATTGCCAATTTGCAAAATGAATAAAACGGCCTGCTCTTTTTGTCACGCGGGCTTTGGGAGATTGCGCTAAGATATATAGTTTGTCTGGAGAGCAATTTGAATTAGCGCCATCTATTTGGGAATATCTTCAAGAGGCTCATTGAGTTGTTTTTGTGAAATTCACTCAGTTTTTCTAAACCGGTCAAGTTTCCTTCACATACTAATGACAAACAGTCAAACTAAGAGGATCCCAAAGTTTTACATACGTTGGAACATTAATGAGTGAGTAACCAACGATTAAATTTGGTTTTTGAAACTTTGTGACCAGACATTTTCACATTAGTACATTCACATGCACACAATCAGAGCAAGTAACGGTCAAAAAAATTCGAAAAAAATGACAGTTTTCATATAACTATTGGATGTGAAACTTGATTAATTATGCTAATTGTGAGTATTGTAGTGTGTTTGTATACTTCAAGATCACCGCAATCTTTACTGATATCAACTCAATGAGCCCCTTTCATTTTTTTTTACCCATTTGAAGAAAGACATCACATGTGTGTGTGTAGCGAAGGGACTTTGATCGGTTTAAACCACCTTAGACCAGCGACTTTGGTCCGGTTTCTAAAACTTCTCTGCAGTCATTGGTCACGTGAATGTATTTGTCTTTCGACGTTTGTATGTTCTTAAGGCTGGAATATGAATTGAAAATTTGTCAGTGAAAGTCAACTTCCACGGAATATGTCATACGCCCTATTTTGCACAGATGAATATTCATATCCATTCCTAATTGGTTTGTTTGAAGTAAGACTGCTATGCTTTCTCGGAGTGTCTAAATTTTGCAGGGCTACCAAAAATGTCGATACAATTTTCATATTCAAATATATGGAAGATTAGTGCATAACTCTCTTCCAGATTTTGTGACACGTGATCTTAAGTTTTCCTCTACTGTCTTTTCCCTGAACACTGAGGAAGAAACAAAGGTAGATGAGCAGGCGATTACCAGTACAACTCATATTGTAGCTTTAGCCCCTCTTCCTAACAAATCGTTTAATTTTATGGACTCGTTTAAAATCTCATTACGGGATAGTCATCTCCACGTGTTTTTGGTATTTTGTGAGTGCCATGGAGTAGTGTGTGCTAACTCGTTGTTGTTGCTAATCACAAATTTGGACCTTAAGGATGTCGGTCAGAGTTCAACGATTTCGTTCATGGTGTAAGGAACCGTGCACCTCCCCTCCCTTGCCACAGTGAAACGTAACAGTTAAAGCCGGGTCAGGATCTGTGGGCAGATCTGTGTAATATTACAAGGAATGCATGCACACTTGAGAAGTGAAATAGTAAAAATTGACCGTATTAATTAAAGATGGATATGATGTTTATAGAAAGACGTTACGTACACCGTAAGTACAAATTCTGTGCAGTTTTTTCTCCAAATTTGCTCTCCTTTCTCTTTGACCCCTACTCTCTCCGCCCTTCCATTTCTCCGCCCTTCCATTTCTCCGCCCTTCCATTTCTCCGCCCTTCCATTTCTCCGCCCTTCCATTTCTCCGCCCTTCCATTTCTCCGCCCTTCCATTTCTCCGCCCTTCCATTTCTCCGCCCTTTCATCCTTCCCCCTTCCAACTCTACAGTATCCCCCCCCCCCCGTCCCCCATAACACTCGACAGTCTGATGCCAAAACGTGGCTGTGTTATAATGTAGTATCAAACGAGAGAACGTGCGCATTGGGGACTCTGCAACCGTGTATCGATGCGTTCGGCTTTTCTGTATACGTCGAATATGGGAGGGAGGTGCTTGCAAGCCCAATGTGGGAATGCCGCCAAGTAAAAACAAATTCTTTGGTTTGCCATCAACACGAGTCACCGAACGCTCGATTTAGACTTTGTTTGGACATCATGGAAGCTAACTAAGAGAAGGTGAGGAAAGATTCCCATCGTTGAGCTTCCGTCGTGTAACTCGTCGAGAGAAGACGGTACAAGTTGCCGCGGCAAAATATGACGTGAAAATTACTTTCAGTACGGTATTGGGAGCATGTGAATTACTCTGGTTGAGAACTTGAGATGACACAAATCCTTATACGGTTTTAGTCGACATTTGGTGAGTGGCAGGTTCCAGCCGTATGGATGCAGCCTTTAGTCGCCTATGGTTATAGTGTAGTCCGCCTCAAATATTTGACAACGCTATATAAGTGTATGGCAGACGACCATTTTAAGAGCCCTTATTGGACATTAGTATGTTTTAACCGCCACTCACTCGGGGGTCAAAGTTCCTGTTCTGCCGATCAAGCTAATTCCTTTCGGAAGACGTCTAACCAGCAAAACGATCTCTCCTTTTTTAATAGCTATCTTAAAATCTCCTAAGCTTGTCGTTAAATACGGTCTTGAGTTAAATGATTAAATCCCCAAATACACATGTGCGGCTATTGCGTGTTCCATGTGCCATGTGCTTAAAACGGTATTGGCCACCAAAGAAAATTGACGTATCACAAGGTTAGGAATATTTTATTTCTTTGTCGGTAAAAACCATATCTCAATAGCATATAAATGGAATTTTGGAATTGGAAGCTATGAATTACACAAAAATATGTGCTTAAAAATGGGATATTTCATTATGGTAAATTTGTGATGTCACACAGGCAAAAATACTTGAATATCCTGTGCATTCTTTTATAATCTTGACTGTCCGAAGAGAAACATTACAACGGTTTGAGAGATGTGACCTTACTTTTTCACACTATTTTACAACAAATCTACAATATATATTCTTCTGATGGTTAATTACAGAGTACATATTTCCTCTCGTTTTCAAAATCTCCGTGTCCTGCCCAGGAGGTGTGCGGGAACTTATGATGACATGAAAATATTTAAATATTTGAATGCAGTATCTCATATGAAATCGTCAGCGATAGCCTTGTTCAACCTTCTCTGTAGGAAATACGTGTTGTCATATCTACTGTAAATCCGTGGAAACCATGTCTTGAGGTGAAAACAATTGTTTTTCCATCTCATTTTTATTTTGCTACTTGTCCACCCATGGGCGTTGCCAGGAATGTGTGGGGGCGCCGGGAGGGGGAAGGAGGGGGAAGGAGGGGGTGGGGAGAATAAAATCACAGTTACAGATAGGTGAGGTGCTACCGTGGGGGAGGGGAAGACACATGGGGAACGTCGGATTTCTTTTGGGTCTCTTTGTAGGGGATATATGATTTCTGTCGGGATTAGCACATGCATTTATGTAAAGGGTTCGCTCTACGCGCGTTATGTGGTAAATATATTGCACAAATATAATATATCTTTGTAGTGAACATTGATTTGTTTTTAGTTGGAAACTACGTCGCGCGTGGGGCACGCAAAAAGTAGGTCTTTTGTCGGGCACATATGTCGCTTAGGTGCGGTTTCTGATAAAAAAAAAACTCTCTGAAAAGTGTGGTTAGCTTGTCCCCATTCCCCTGTGGTGATGCCAGAGCGTCCACCCAATCCTCCCCTCCCGCCTTGCCATCCATCTGCCTTGTTTTTTTTTTTTTTTATCGCGTCATCCCTTTTCTATCCGCACCTCATCGCATCCTCTTAATCCCACCTCCCGTCCTCATTCATTTTATTCTGTATGGCATAGTGCTAATAAAACTTTCGCGATATTTTACAATTTCAACTGTTTTTGATTCCTTGCCGAAGGCAGAGGAATCTATGCGATGGTGATGTCGTGTGTGTGTGTGTATGTATGTATGTGCGTGTGTGACGCCTGCTTGTAAACACGATATCTAAAAAAGCGTAACTCTGAGTGATCTCATACTTGGCATGTAGATTGCCCTTATTGAGTAGATGATCCCTATTGTTTTTGGTGGAGGTCAAAGGTCATTTGGGGTCACTAGAGGGACAAATGGTAAATATCTTGAAAATTGCCTGTAAACATGATATCTCCAGAAGCGTAACTCTGAGTGATCTCATACTTGGCATGAAGGTTGCCCTTATTGAGTAGATGATCCCTATTGTTTTTGGTGGAGGTCAAAGGTCGTTTGGGGTCAACAGGGGTCAAATTGTGAAAACCTTGTAAACACGATATCTCAAGAAAGGAAGCTTGTAGAAATCTCATGTTTAGTATGTAGTTGTACCATGTTGAGTAGAGGAACCCTATCGTTTTCAGTGGAGGTCAAAGGTCATTTGGGGTCAACAGGGGTCAAATTGTGAAAACCATGTAAACACGATATCTCAAGAAGAGAAGCTTGAGCAGATGTCATACGAAGTGTGTAGATGTATCTTATTGAGTACAAGGGTCACCAGAGGTCAGAAGGTAAATACCTTGAAAATTGCTTGTAAACACGATATCTCCAGAACGATAAATGTGAGAGATCTCATAGTTAGGGTGTGGATTGCCCATATCGAGTAGATGATCCCTATTTTTTTTGGCAGAGGTGAAAATGGGAGGTCAAAATGTGAAAATCTACAATATTTAAAGAACGGCCTTTCTAGTAAATTTTATACTTGTAATGTAGAATCCTCTTGTTGATTTGAGAACTTCTTTTAGTACATACCAACATTGTCTTTTCGATAACCATAAAGAAAAGATGAAGACAACATTAAATTTGGTATCAAAGATTATTATTTGGCAAACCTTATGCCACTGTCCTTATAAGGACATGTGAGCATGCATGAATTGTAAATTGGAATTGATTAAATATACCACGGGTTATTAGCTTTAGAAAAAGAACTAAATTACTGATAATTTGGATCAAATACCCTTGAGCGTGCATGAACTGTGATTGCTTAATTGAATGAATCAAATTGTAACTGACCCACCTCTGTTCAAATTGGCCACTGTTATCTGATATAATTTATCACAGTTGACTGCCAGTAGAAACCACAATGTCCAGAATAAATCATACAGTCTGTTGAGCCAGGTGCACAATGGACTTAACCATTTACTGTATAAACAGTGTCTCTGTTTAGCCCTTGAAGGGAAATAGGGCATTTGTTTTACAGAAAACAACCATATTCTTAAAACCATTATTTGTGGACATAAAATGATAGATTATTCAGAATAACCAATTACAGTAGCCTTATTTTCAAGAAATAAGATTCTCACAGATCAGAAATTTACTTAGTTGTTGCTCAACAATAATTTGTGCACCCAAACTTTTTAAAATTCAAATGATGCATCCGTTACTCATCACATGCATAATGTTTTGAGGAGATGAAGCTTTGACAGATATTTATTGATGAGACTGAATGGTTTAACAATGGTTAAAGCGAATTTCTTTGTACGCCATGTTGGTGTATTCTAAATGCCCTATTTCACTTTACAGTAGTTCAGCTAAGCTTTAAAGGGGCTCATTGAGTTGATATCAGTAAAGATTGCGGTGATCTTGAAGTATACAAACACACGACAATACTCACAATTAGCATAATTAATCAAGTTTCACATCCAATAGTTATATGAAAACTCAATTTTTTCGAATTTTTGACCGTTACTTGCTCTGATTGTGTGCATGTGAATGTACTTATGTGAAAATGTCTGGTCACAAAGTTTCAAAAACCAAATTTAATCGTTGGTTACTCACTCAATAATGTTCCAACGTATGTAAAACTTTGGGATCCTTTTAGTTTGACTGTTTGTCATTAGTATGTGAAGGAAACTTGACCGGTTTAGAAAAATTGAGTGAATTTCACAAAACAACTCAATGAGCCTCTTTAAACAAATGACTACTGTGTATCAAACCAAGGAAACTTGTACTGTGTGTTGAGACTAAAGGCAAAATTGCAAGTCATGCTAGATTCTGGTTTAATAGAATTATCAGTTTTTGCTAATTTTCGAGGACCTCATAGCCATTGGGAAGGGCATCACGCCAAAAAATAAAATACGAAAGAGCTGCCACCAATAGCTGTAACTCGACAAAATAAAGTGCTATAATTTTGATTAAATAAACATGTTTACCTTTTTATCAAGTTATTAGACACGACAAAATATAATTTGTTCCCCTGCAGCATCATATCCGTTTGGGAGTTTTCTAATGTTTGTGTAGGTCAAAGGTTATTTGGGTGACAAAAGGTCAAAACCTTGTATACATGATATTTTAAGGGTGATAAATGTGAGGGATCTTATACTTAGTTTGTGAATTGTTCATATTTAGCGTGTTGATGGCCATATAGGGTAGGTGATCCCTATCGTTTTAAGTGTAGGTGAAAGGTCATTTTGGGTCACGAGAATTCAAAAGGTTTTGACCTTACTAAGATGGTATCTCAAGTAGGATAACTGTGTGGGATCTCATGCTTGTCATGTGGGCGATTCATGTTTGTTACAATATATATCATGAGGCAAGGAATCACTAAGCCTTTTGGCTTTCTAGTTTTTTTAAACAGAGAGGAGTGCATAGCAAATTGTCTTCATTTTGATGAGCGAACAACGATTCACTACCGTTTTTTTTATTTTTTTATATCATACCGATTACCTCTATACACATGCTGAGTTGCTGAGTTGTACCTTTACAAGACACGACGTGGCTGCCATGACCGTCGACCTACGCTTACCATGGATCAAGTCGCCTAGTTCGTTGATGAATCCTCGCGCCTCAGCCTATACTGTGAAACTGTTTTGATTAATATTCTGGAATCAACTTTAATCAGGATAATGCAACTATAATCGAACCAGCGGACAAATCTAATTTGGAGTAGTTTGCATTTTTTTTTTTATTTGAGACGCAGTCTCTGTAGTTTTTACTTTTCGAGCGTTATACCTACAGCTATTTCATATCGAGGCTATACAATCAAACACACAATTAGTGTGGGTTTACTCGAGTGCATTATGACTTTCATTTCGTGTATTTGTGATATTAAACGAGACCTTCATTTTGTTTTGTCCTACTCTGAAGCGAACAAGACTACATGATTGAACAAATTTAATGGAATATAAACTGTAACACGCTCAAATCAGAAGATGTTGGGCTATTTAAATTGCAACCATATCCATTTTCACGCTTAATTCGTGTTTGGCATAACCAGGGAGCCGTTATTTGGTATAACAATACAGGGGACGAGTCGCATCATACAGTATATAGCAGTGTGTGTAGGTCTATATATATACATGGGGGGGGGGGGGGGACGGGGGTAGGCTAAAGAGCATGTGCCCGTGTTGTGTGCCCGTGTTTGTGTACCAGTTAATCACTTCTGCATGATTAGGTGTAGGAACAAAGGTCAGACATTGATATCTTCAAATTGTGCTTATATTCAATTTTGAAAACATACATTTACATCATTCCGAACTTCCCCTGTCTCCGCACAATGAATGCACGTTCATCCACCGTGTTGAACTTTAAAAAATAAGTACAACTTGTTGCCTCTATGAGCACAAGATCGTCGGTGCTTTTGACAGAGGTCAGTGGTCATTCAGAATGATCAAAGAAGCGAATCAACATAATCGCTTATCGTGAAATTTTGGCATGATCATTTTATTGTATTGTAAAATCCTTCATAGACCACCTGCACGGAGACGCATGGTATAGTATAATCTGTACATAATTAGTGCAACTACTGAAAAGGGAAAGATATCACGTCACGGCATATAAAAAAAAAAAAAAAAAACAAGATGGGGGATCCTCCATTTAATATCTGGTATTTTAATTTTCTTTAATTCATTTATAGTGCGATGAAGTTATTTCGTATATCCTCTTAAATTTCAGTTGAAAGTTCGCACTAAAGGCATCACACTTTTTTTCCCTGAGTACACGGAAAGTCACATACATAAATCATAAGTAGGCCAACCGACTCGCCGCTGCAGGGCTCGACAACCTAAATTAAATTACTCCACAAAAAAAAAAGAAAAAAAAAAGAAAGAAAGAAAGAAAGAAAGGAAAAACTTCCCGCATCTCTATCAGACTGAGTTTGCGAGAAGTGAGAAACGGCAGTTTTGGCCGTTTTAACATTCTTGTGAGTTTACAATGATGTATAATTGAATTAAACCGTTTTGAGCAATGTGATTGTTCCTGTTAATCTCCGCCAGTGTATATGATTAAAAAAAAAAAAAAAATGAGTGAAAAAAATAGAGAATTTCCTCAGTCGTGGATAGCAAGACAGAATAAGATATATCTTAATTAAGTGTAAGCTCACTATAGTGTAGAACTATTGGTACGTTCTCCAGCGCTCCTGTTTCCCGGATAGTTCATGGCCGTGTGAGAGAGGGGAAGGAATTCAAACTACTGCGAAACGGACTGTATATATACGTCAAGATCCCCCCTGGTGTTGATATGACCGCACCATACACAACGGTCTCTTGAAAATTTCGAACAATTAAAGGGTGGAACTTTAAGACTGAAGAAATGAAGCCTGTTTTTTCGACAAGATCGACAAGATCGAGATCGACAAGATTTAGATTTTTTCTTTCTCGTTAGAGTGCTGCGATACGGATCCCATGAATTTCTGGAACGATGAATAACGGGAAGGCCCGTGTAACTTCTATACGTACATTTTCCGACATCAAAATCACATGAGGTAATAACATATACTGCTTTACCATCATGCAGTCATGTTACTTCCCCCCCCCCCAAAAAAAAAAAAAATGAGTAGGGAGTTATATGATTAAGGAATTTCTTACAGCGTATTTGATCTCCAACTTTAACTGTTATATTACCGTACATTTCTCTCCCTGAAGTGCCTGAATGCGCACATGGTTTTACACTATCATACTTGTCTAGAATGACTGTGCGCGGTCAGAATCTAATGGTCCGTCAGTGCCGCAGTTACCGCCTCTATTCACAACATGATTGTTCAAACTGTGCTGAAGTCCGTTGTGACCCAGACCTACATCCGAATCTGTTTTGGTAGTCTTAGACTCTAGCCCGTAATCTTACTCGGCGGAGCCCACGGCACCATTAGCTAATGAACGGTGTAAGTTTTCCGACCTACATTGTTCCTTCGTTGACCGATACCACATAAAAGTGGAAGCATGAGGGGATCAGTCTTGTAACGTATTGTACTATTCAACGGCAGGAATATCGTTATATCGACACAAGTTATGTGACGTGCTATCGCTATCACCAGGTGAAGGTCGCGATGAAACGCGGACGGCAACATACAAAAGTTATGATGCGAATGTTATGATGGGAATGTTATGGTGCGAATGTTATGATGCTCGAAAATGTGGACCATTATTACGCTTAAACAATTAACTTTACATAACGTGGCTTCAAGGTGTTATGGAGTACCCACGGTTGTCGTTGAGTACCCTTTTGAGTAACTCCCATGACGAACCGGGTTTGTTTCCGGGGGCATCATCAAGCAGCTTTAACCACTGGTCTGTTGAACGTCCTTGCATGGACAAGAACAGGCTAGTTATCGAAGAGGTTTATAAAATTGGTTTCTGGGATTAAAAGACTGCTCACAGTACTGGTCCTGGTGGTAGCTTATTTCAGAACGTACCATTTCAGCAGCAGCAGCAGCAGCCATCCGGCACCGAGAAGAGACCGGATGGTGACTGATACTACCTAGGCTATGACGTGACGAAACACAGGCTGCACTACGGTATGTAGTATGATATCGTTCATCCAGTGTAGATGGATCATACAACAGTTTTTGAACGATAATCAGTCGGTACCATCCGTGGAGTTTAGATAGATCATGCAACGGTTTTAAAACGATAATCTGGTATGTTACCATTCATCCAGTTTAGATATATCATACAACGGTTTTGAAGCGACAATCTATGTTGCTCTTGTCTCACGAAATTAGATCTCGCCATTCGCTGTGGGTATATGACGTCTCTACAAATCGTTGGCATCTCAAATCGTTCTATTTGAGGAGAATTTAGACCATGTAACTGCGCTAGTATTGGACCACGGTGTGCCGATTTTTACAAGCAAACCGTAGACGACGCACCGGAAAGGTTGATTTTGATTATGTTTAATCTTAGGTAATCTTTAGTTTCAAAAGGTGAGCATTCCTTACATTGCCACATTTTTGAGGGGAAATTGTGGTGGGATATTCTGCTGACGATGACGTTACAACTAAAAGTTTGATTCCCGCTTTTATGACAATTTATATGTTATTGTATTTAATCAGTTAGAGGAAATCTGCTTTCGTTATTATAGAGACAAACATTATGAAAGTAATGGCAAATGTATGTGCTGATATTTCTCTATTTTATGGTATAATTCCACTATTGCATTTTCTTATAGTGTCTCCCCGTATATTGAATATTCGAATATCCTAATTGTCTCAGGTCAGTTAATCTTGCGTACGGCTGTGAATCATCGGTCTGTGTCGTTAATAAAAGACGCGAGCGCCATCACTTAAGTTAACACATGGTGTATGGAGTTCTCTGAACCGTGGTAGAAACGATACCAATTCAGAATCTTTTGTTTAAAATACATAAAAAATCTTTATTTTTCTTCATCCAAACCGTATTTCAGCAGAACTTACTTTTATTGTTTAGGACATTTCGCAGTCGATGTCGAGTTAAAATTAGCTAGCAGTTGTTACAACGTATATTAAAATAGTGTGTTGGATATTATTTTACAATTTCTAGCCGTTGTTGTTCTAATCTGTTGTTCTGTATACCCTGTTTTATCTCCTGGGTATGGCCTGAGAGAAATTCTCGTCGTTCAGTCGTCTCCATGACAAAACCAAACTCTTGTCGGACGGTTGTTCGTGATCGAACTCTTTGAATATTACATCTTTTAAAAAGTCGAGGAAGGTATAGATATATGCACAGCGGGGAGGCTCGCATGCACTCATAAATATATCAGCATAATTCTTAATATTCTTCCTTCCTCTTCAGAATACCCCTGGTTAGCCTGAAACGTGTAGCAAGTGAAAATAGTTCTCTTGACACACATTCACGCAAAGATTGTGTTGGTACAAAGCTGAACCAGAGCAAACTGCCTTGCTGACTAGGGTACTGGGCCACGTTCCTTTAATAAGACTGTTTTCGTTCTCTCATGGAGCTGCGTCGTTTAATACTCTGATTTCTCAACTCTCAAATCAAACCTTAGATTAGCAAAATATGAAAGTTGCATCTTCAAGATCTTTTTCTTTCTTTATTAAAGTTTTTTTTCTACACAGTATCGCCATGACGTTGCTATGTGCACTGTGTGGTATATGGAAAAAAGATGAAGTGTAGATTACCGCCACTGAAGATAATGCTGGAACCTTCAGAGTTCCAACACGTGCTTTACTAGAAATAAGTGCTACTTGCGATTCCAGACCCGAGGGACCTTAAGATGTAGGCTGCTTATGACATGCCCCGAAACGATGGCGGTCAGTTTCGATTAAGTGTTTCATCTATTGATTGTAATGTTTTTTTTTTTGTCCGGCGGTGCCTTCTTTGTTTCTTTTGTAAGTGTACGAACATATTTTGGGGCGTTTTCTCTTATTTGTTTCAAGATACCGAACAATTTACCAGTGCTTTAGTATTGCGTTGTTTGGAAATGTTTTCACATGCCGATTACCACCTTCATCCAGCAAATCCGCTGATATCCAATTCTCTCTGGAATATTAACCAAAGTGGTTTCCAAAGTTTATTCTCAAGAAAAAAAAAGATATCTATACAAACCAATTTTGATTGATTTTAATGAACGGTATATAGGACTAGATCTAGCTTTACTAAGTTAACATGACTACTACAGTGAACTTTCGGCGCGGTAACACTGATGAATGGGTGAATAATTCACGAACTATAGACTCATCATCATACGGAAGCAGGAATCGAGAGTCCTAGTTCCCGGGATGATCGTCCGTGTTTTCTCCGCTCTTTGCTCTAGATTTGATTGCTGTCTTGCGTAGATGAATCCCTCAGAAGGGCGGTGGTGGCTCTGAATCTGAAGGGAACTTTTTTAAGTGATAGTTATTCTGTAATCCCAAACAAAATCGTTAGATCGCCTTTCTTTGGGATCATTAAATAAAATGGCTGGCTGAAATTGAGCCGAAGGATATATTTATCTTCACGACCTGGAATCATCGTAACGAGGTAGGAATCGAGAACAGGAATCAAGAGCCCCGTAGATTCAAGATGGCTTGCTCGTGTTAGCTACATACAGTACGTCCTTTTGGTGTAGGTTCGATTGTCGTCTCCCGTAGATGACTTGCAGAGAGGACTCCTGTGGCAGTTTTGAAGAGGATTTGTTCCGATGTGATGTAATAATTTGTAAATTCTTGTCTGTCATGTCATCCCCAACTTACTCTCTGGGGCTAAAGCTTGGTGAAAATGAGCACCATGGTTGCATCCTCCCAACCCATTGTGACTGATATTTATCTAATACCGAAGTAACTTTCGTGACCTCGGGTGATGTCGGGTAGGCTCATTCATCCATTTGCGAATGAAATCACGTGAGATAATGCTTTTTGGGGGCATGTGCATGCAGAGAGGGTAAAAAGTTTATGGTGAGATGCCCTTCTCTGGTATTGAAAATGAAAAGCCCTGAATCATGTAAAGATGCACCTGCAATGAAAAAAAAATGCATGAAATCAAGTTGGTTCTTATCTTTTCAATTTAGCACTACCGGCTTTTTTTTGTATATGAGTGAGGATTTTGTCTATTACGTCTGTCATACGCATTTCCTCAACTGAAATTATATTCACAAATGTTATGCAAAGATGAACCGAAATGAAAAATCGTTGGAGTTCAACATAAGCGACAAGAAGTAATACTGACAGACAACGAAAATAGAGTCCATGAACTTTACATATTGCATGTATGAATTATGATATTTTGCACGAAAATTGTAATATCCTGAATGATACATGCACGAAGGCAATATCTCTTTGGTCTATTGATGGCTCTTGCTATTATTCTTCGTAAAGTTGATCAAATGTTCCACGTGACGTAAGTGTGACGTATTGAGTGTGATTTTGGTTATCGATTCTGTTTCCATACGAGTTCAATATATTTCCGTCCAGGGCGGAATGAGCGTGACTTTCTGTTTTCGTTGCAAGGCGTAAATATATTCAGACCTTGCCGTTCAATTAGTCTTTTTGTATTGTAAGTTCGATGAAAGTAGGTGGGCAATAGGTTACACTTTTTGTACTGTAACGTTATATTTCTGACCATCAATGGCGTGACATTAAAAAAATAAAATAAAATAAAGAAGGGGGAAAGTGTGTGCCAGCAGATGTCAAGGACGAAACAGTAAAAAGACATATATTGTTATAGAACTATTGTAAAATCGTGAGTAAAGATAAACCATAAAAAACCTATTTGTCAGTTTTAAGAATTGTTTCGAAATACGTCGAAGAATATATCAAAAGAGAGCACGGTATGTATGTCTGTCGCATATTCTTACAACAACGCGTTCTGAAGGTTGCGAATGTACAAATGGTCACTTGTCACTAGATTTTTACTTAGCCTATCCCTAAATGTACATTTTACTACAATTCTTGCTATCTAAAAACTTATCCTCTTGACACATGTGGTGGATCTGTTTCCCCACAGATGTCTGAGGTTATAGAATTGCATTTAAGTCTAATTCGAAACTCTGGAATAAAGTTCGTTACTGATAAATTTTTTTATCATTACATTATACCCGGCGACCTCCAAAGCTTTAATTGCAGTAAAAGAGTTACGCATAACACTTCGCGAGTTATAGGCTATTTATATTTTCTGAAGGGCCCTTCCAGAGGCGCGAGTAGTCACTAATGAACTGAGTACTGATGTAAGGGTTATTCACGGGCGTAGTCACACTGTCACTTATCAAGTAAGAAACAGTACAGAAATGGCTTATTCCCCCGTCTCATCGTCACCACTACATATTCACGATGTAACTATTGTAGAGGTATTTGACAAATGACGTCACAGACTTAACGTCATGCATTATTTTCTTTTGTTGGTCAACGGAAGCTTCAGACCCTTCTTTTTGACGTCATCTAGGAAAATTCTTCATGTAAATTTGTTAAGTTTTGATCAATACCTTTCAAGAATATATACCCTAGTCATCAATTTTTCATGCTTTGATTGCAGCTACAGCATTATTCTCATATTTCGTATCCGATGTGCCATACAGATTTAGTATAAAACCAGGCACTTATTATAATGTAGTGAAAGAAATACACCGAGAACAAGAATATGTGATTCATCACTCGGGTTTCTTTTTAGCAGAACTATAACTTCACCTATAATTATGTGAATACAACTTGATGAATATACACAGTGAACGCAACAGGCCGTAGCAAATACAACACAAGTAGAATTCCCACCGCGAGTGTGTGTCCTTTTTCGAAAATGTAATTATGTGACAAAAGTGTGTTGCGTATAATTAGGTTTTCACCTGAGCACACATGACTTAAATACGGTGATTTGAAAATAAAGCAACTTAAGAAGGACCCACGCGAATAATAATGAAAAAAAAAAAAAAAAAAAAAAAACGCCAGAGCCCTGCCTGATATTCCAAGCGTTGTACTTGTATATATATATATATATATATATATATATATATATATATATATATATATATATATATATATATATATATATATATATATATATATATATATATATATATACCACATGTTGCAGATCGCGCCCGTTTGCTCGATTTAAACAATCATATATCGGTCGCACGTCAATTACTGTGCGTCCTCGCTAATTAAAATAGTGCACACGCTGTAATCTCTTGATTAAGTTTGTAGGCTATAGATAAGACAAGAGGAACGTCGTCGTGGATGATACTGATGTCTACCGGCAGGTAGACATATATACACGCTGATGCTAATCTCAATTGGTGTAAAGCCCATGCATGGTATGTATGTACATTGATAAGAGTTCCACGAAAGGTGGATTACTGGATATGACGCATCTCAATGCATCGTGTGCCCTACCACGGTGATGTGCATGTTATTGCCAACTTTTGCAGAAAGAGTGTGGGAAAGAGAAAGGAAAAGGACCAGTATTACCACCAGGGGTTGTGTTAAGCTAAGGTATTGAGCAATACCCACCCCAACCCCTCGGAAAAAAAAAGAAAAACAAAAATGAGGGACATTTCTTCTCACATGAAATTGGCGGTAGGCTTGAATACAGAACACTCAATGCCTGCAAAACAACAATCCAGATGTACATACGCAGTCCGCTTGTATTGATCTATCGTGCAGGTAATAGACACATGAACTGCTTTGATGATGGTATTCTCGCATTATCTCCATCTTTAAATGCCAATGAGAGAAGTTCGACAATAAACCGAACAAGGAAAAGAAATCATTAATCTACAGTAACCACTACTGTAGCTAGAATCTGGCAATCGACCATAAAACGCGGGTTTGATTAATAAATAGTAAAATGTTTGTCCCCTCTCTCTCTTCGCTCTAATCCCTGCCAAAATTATTTACAGAGAGGAATAATTTGTCCCAAATTCGAAAAGCAAACACTGATACACAAACATTGCCCCAATGGCGCATGATATAAAGCTGCTCACAGAAGTGTTTGGAAAGGAGAAGGAGGGAGGGGGGGGGGTAGGGGCTACAGTGTAGGGACGATATTGGTTTATCATCATTGTTCTCAAACATGGTTTCTTGATTTCCAGTCTGTGTGGTTGGGTATACACGGTGTTAGTCCACCTAGTGCTACACGTGTTTTAGCTTTTTTTTGTGGTTGATGCACTGTCCAACATGATCGTATTCACGTGTATTCGACACGTAGGATCTCAAGGCCCGTCTCACTCACGATAGGCTGCAGTGAATTTTGAATCGAATAGACTGTTAGGTGCAATGTTGGTACGGTACGTGAAAGGGAGGGACATATTCATCTTGAAGCAGTGGGCTCTTGACACACTATTGCCTATA